>CAUYON010044042.1:0-24735 GCA_963573935.1 Arctocebus calabarensis
CTAACAGGTAGAGGTTTGGGATGCAGCTAAACCTTCCACAATGCACAGAACAGCCTCCCACAAGAAAGAATTATCTGGCTTAAAATGTTGATAGTGACCCTGTGCTGACCAAAAATCTTCAATTGTTTTCGAATCTCCATATATTTTTTTAAATTAAGTCATATACACATAGATCATGAATACATTTATGCATATGTGGGGTACAATGTGTTGATTTTTCTATACAATCTGACGTGCTTACATCAAATCAATCAACATAGCTTTCGCCTCATTTATGTGATTATTGTGTTAAGACATTTATGTTCTACACTTGACAGATTTGACATCTACCCTTGCAATATGCTCCATAGGTGTGGTCCCACAGTTTACCCTTCCTCTATCAGACCTCCCCTCTCCCCTCCCTTCCCACTCCATTTCTCTTCTTCATCCTGGGCTATAGTTGTGTTCTATCTTTCATAAGAAGTGTGAGTAAATATAAGTTGGTTTCATAGAAGAACTGAATACATTGGATACTTTTCTTTCCATTCTTGAGATACTTTGCTCAGGAGAATTATGTTCCAGGTCCCTCTGTGTAAACATAAAAGAGGTAAAGTCTCCATCTTTTTTAAGGCTGCATAGTATTCCATGGTATACATATACCACAATTTATTAATCCATTTATGTGTCGATGGGCACTTGGGCTTCTTCCATGACTTGGCTATTATGAATTGAGTGGCAACGAATGATCTGGTGCAAGTATCTTTTTTGCAAAGTGATTTTTGGTCTTTTGGATATACTCCTAGTAGAGAAATTGCAGGATCCAATGGCAGGTCAATTTTTAGATCCCTGAATGTTCTCCAAACTTCTTTCCAAAAGGAACATATTAGTTTGCATTCCCACCAGCAATGGAGAAGTGTTTCCTTTTCTCCACATCCACCATTCGCCAGCATCTGTAGTTTTGGGATTTTGTTATGTGGGCTATTCTTACTGGAGTTAGATGGTATTTCAAAGTGGTTTGATTTGCATTTCTCTGTTGATTAAAGATGATGAGCATTTTTTCATGTGTTTGTAGACCATGCACCTGTCTTCTTCAGGGAAGCTTCTGTTCAGGCCTCTTGCCCACAATGAAATCGGGTCACTTGTTCTTTTCTTATTAATAAGCTTGAGTTCTCTGTGGATTCTGGTTATCAGACCTTTGTCGGAAATGTAACCTGCAAATATCCTCTCCCATTCTGAGGGCGGTCTACTTGCTTTACTTACTGTGTTCTTGGTAGTGGAGAAGCTTTTTAGTTTGATCAGATCCCAGTAATGTATTTTTGGTATTGCTTCAATTGCCCAGGGTATCCTCCTCATAAAGTATCCTCCCAGGCCAATTTCTTCAAGTGTTTCTCCTGCACTCTTTCCAAGAATCTTATGGTTTCAAGCCTTAGGTTTAAGTCTTTTATCCAGTGAGAATCAATTTTTGTTAGAGGTGAAAGGTGTGGGTCCGGTTTCAGTCTTCTATAAGTCTCCATCCAATTCACCCAGCACCATTTGTTAAATAGGGATTCTTTCCCCCAATTTACATTTTTGATAGGCTTATCAAAGATCAAATGATGATAAGTGTCTGGGTTTATCTCTTGGTTCTCAATTCTGTTCCATAGATCTACCTCTCAAATGATGATAAGTGTCTGGGTTCATCTCTTAGTTCTCAATTTTGTTCCATAGATCTACCCCTCTATATTTGGCCAGTACCATGCTGTTTTGATCACTATTGATTTATAGTATAGTCTGAAGTCTGGTAGCATGATTCCACCTGATTTGTTTTTATTTCTGACTAATGTCTTGGCTATTTGAGGTTTTTTCTGTTTCCATCTAAAATGAAGTACTAGTTTTTCCAGATCTTTAAAGTATGACAGAGGTGCACTGCTTTGGGTAGTATGGACATTTTAACAATGTTGATTCTTCCTAGCCATGAGCATGGTATGTTTTTCCATTTGTTGACATCTTTGGCTATTTCTTTTCTCAGAGTTTCATAGTTCTCTTTATAGAGATCTTTCACATCCTTTGTTACATACACTCCCAGATATTTCATTTTCTTTGACATTACTGTAAAGGGAATAGAGTCCATGACTGTATTTTCAGCTTGACTATTGTTGGTATATATGAATGCTACTGATTTGTGAGTATTGATTGTGTAGCCGGAGGCACTGCTATGTTCCTTGATCACTTCTAAGAGTTTTGTGGTTGTGTCCTTGGGGTTTTCCTGGTATATGATCATATCATCTGCAAAGAGTGAAAGTTTGATCTCTTCTGACCCTATATGGATACCCTTGGTTGCCTTCACTTGCCTGATTGCAATGGCTAAGACTTCCATTACAATGTTAAAAAACAGTGGAGATAGTGGGCAACCTTGCTTTGTTCCCGATCTGAGTGGAAATGTTTTCAATTTTACTCCATTCAATACAATATTGGTTGTAGGTTTGCTGTAGATGACCTCTATCAGTTTAAGAAATGTCCCTTCTATAACTATTTTCTTAAGTGTTCTGATCACGAAAGGATGCTGGATATTATCAAAAGCTTTTTCTGCATCAATTGAGAGAATTATATGGTCTTTGTTTTTTAATTTTTTTATGTGATGTATTATATTTATAGATTTACGTATATTAAACCAGCCTTGAGAGACTGGGATAAAATCCACTTGGTTGTGGTGTATAATCTGTTTGCTATGCTCTTATTGAATATTTTTGCATCAATATTCATTAGAGATATTGGCCTATAATTTTCTTTTCTTGTTAGGTCTTTTCCTGGTTTGGGGATCAGGGTGATGTTTGCTTCATAGAACGTGTTGGGAAGTATTCCTTCTTTTTCTATGTTTTGGAAAAGGTTAAGTAATATAGGTACTAGTTCCTCTTTAAAGGTTTGGTAGAATTCTGATGTGAAGCCATCTTGTCCTGGGCTTTCCTTTTAGGGAAGATTTTGTATAGTTGATACTATTTCAGAACTTGATATAGGCCTGTTCAACATTTCCACTTCTTCCTGGCTAAGTCTAGGAAGGTGGCTTGATTCCAAGTATTGGTCAATTTCCTTCAGATTTTCATATTTCTGAGAATAGAGTTTTTTGTAATATTCATTGAGTATTTTTCGAATTTCTGCGAAGTCTGTGGTTATCTCATCTTTGTCATTTCTGTTTGATGAAATTAGAGATTTTACTCTTTTATTTCTGGTTAGGTTAGCTATTGACCTTTTCAAAAAACCAACTTTTAGATTCATTGATCTGTTGTATAATTCTTTTATTTTCAATTTCATTTAATTCTGCTCTAATTTTGGTTATTTCTTTTCTTCTCCTGGGTTTGGGGTTGGAATGTTCTTACTTTTCCAGTTGCTCGAGCTGTCCCATTAAGTTGTTGACTCCCTCTCTTTCTGTTCTCTTGAGGAAGGCTTGCAATGCTATAAATTTCCCTCTTAGGACTGCCTTTACACTATCCCAGAGGTTCTCGAGGTTCGTGTCTTTATTATCGTTTTGCTCCAAAGATTTGCTCATTTTGGCCTTTGCTGGAATCCCACAACAGGCAATGGACCACTGGCTCCCACTTTTAATTCTACTCTATGTCTCTTGTCTTTTCTTTATCATTGCTTCTAACTCTATATTTCTTCAGTCAATCACCACCAGTTTCCACAGGTCTCAGCGGACACAGGTCTCAGGGTGGGACCCTGAAAATCCTCCACACACAGACCTCTCTAACTTCTAATTGGGTAAGGACATTCTCATGGATACTTCAGGTCTAGTAGTGGTAGTGGTGCCCTGCTGTTACTAGCCCCACAGGTACTGTACCATTCTTTGTGAATTCCCTATCCTACTCACATCCTTGTAGACGGTACCTTTATTAAACACTTTGAGTTTTTGTATCCGGTCAGCCAACCTGTGCCTCTTTAGAGGGCAGTTTAAACCATTTACATTAATTGAGAGTAGTATACAAGCCTGGTACTATTGGGGGTGTCAAATTTTTTGAAAATCCAGTGGACATTTTTAATTCTTTCACCACTGTGGAAGTTGGGTTTTGATCAAAAATTTCTGAGTGAATTTACTTTGGTGGTAAAGTGTTGTGGTGGACATTGTGGAAGATGGGTCTGAGAGTATCCTGGAGAGCTGGTTTAGTTGTGGCAAATTTCTTCAGCATCCGAGTATCATTAAAGTATTTAATTTCTCCATCATAAATGAAACTCAGTTTAGCTGGATACAAGATCCTGGGTTGAAAATTGTTTTGTTTTAGGAGGTTGAAGGTAGATAACCATCCTCTTCTAGCTTGAAAAGTTTCAGCAGAGAGATCTGCAGTCATTCTAATATTCTTCCCCTTGTAGGTTATGGTTTTCTTACATGTGACTGCTTGCAGAATTTTCTCTTTCATACTAACTTTGGTAAAGTTAATTATATGTCTGGGAGATGCTTTATTTGGGTTGAGTCATGCTGGTGTTCTGAAACTGTCTGCTATCTGAATTTCAGCATCTCTTGTGATGTTTGGGAAGTTCTCGTGGATTATCTCTTGGAGAAGAGTCTCTGTACCTTTTGAAGCAACCTCATTGTCTTCAGGGATTCCTATAAGTCAAATGCTAGTTTTTTGGAATTATCCCAGAGCTCTCTGAGAGAATGATCCATTTTTGCTCTCCACTTATCTTCCTCTTTGTGCATTTGGGAGCATTCAAAAGCTTTGTGTTCGATGTCAGAGGTCCTTCCTTCTGTCTGCTCCATTCTGTTACTGAGGGATTCTATTGTATTTCTCATATCTTGGAAGGCTGCAACTTCTTTTCTCAATGTGTCAAAATCTTTGGTGATTTTGTCTTTGAATTCATTGAATTCTTGGGACAACTTTTGAATTATTCATAGAATTTCTAATTCCAACTTTACCTCCATTCTGTTAATCTTATTTGCTATCCAAATTCTAAATTCGATTTTGGACATCTCAGTCATCTGTTTATGAATGGGATCCTCTGGTATGGCTGGTTTGTCATTCCTTGTGGGAGCTGATCTGTTCTGATTATTCATGTTGCCAGAGTTTTTCCGCTGATTCTGCCCCATGATTGTTTTTCACTGTTTGGCTAGATGAGCAGGTAAGGTGAAATTGGATTGGGGGCTTCTGGGGTTGTAGTTGACCAGCCCTTTACCAAAGAGCTGGGACTGGTGACTGCAGCTTTTCCTCTACAGCTTTGCAAAGGACCTGTACAGTATTATAGCCTGAGACTCTGGAGACCTGCTTGGTGTGGCGGGGCTACATGGCTCTGTCTTGAATTCAACTGATCTCTGTCCAATCCTAGTGAATCAATGACTCTGGGTTGAAGTCTCAGCTGTGGAGAAATACAAGCACCTAAGACATCCCACCCCCCATAGGCAACAACTGGAAGAGGAAAATCAAACCTTCCCACTACAATAGAATCAGGGTACCACCTTGGAAGGTCCTTGGTTGATTTGTCCAGTTCAAGAGTTACAAACCAATTGTCCCAATCAGCACCCACTCTCTAGCAGGGGCGTTCAAAAGGGTTCCAACAACTAGATAGCAGGAGTCTACTGGTAGCTCAAGTATGGCTTGCTTCGGTGCTCCAAGGAGTCAGAAAGGACTGTGCAGTAGAAGGCTTGGACCAAGAGGGCTGATGCCTCTTTCCCAACCTTGCTCCCCCTTCACCACCACCCTCTGGTAACCCCGCCACCGGTCTCTGTGGCCCAGTTCTGTCCAAAAAGCAAATCTGCCAGGGCTATGCGCCTGTCAGAGTCAAAGTAAAGTCAATGCCTCCTCCTCTTGGCTATTACCCTCTGCCACTAGCCAGCAGGGGGAGCTGAAGCCTGCCATTCCTCAGGTACGCAATGGCAACTGGGGAGTGTTCCACCTGAGCTCAATCTAAACCTGAGGATATCCAGACAGCAAATGTATTTCTCCCTCAGCCACTGCACCTTTACCACTGCTGTTCTGCAGCTCTATTATCCCTATAGGGCGAGGTCTGGTTCCCTCTGGCAGACCACAGAGTTGGGGAGGTGACTCACCAAAATTATACCCCAACAGGATTGCTCTATTAATGCTGATGTTGGGTGGGAGGTATCTCCACTTGGGTTTGTGCACCTCAGTGCTTCCTGAGTCTCTACCCATTGTTCAGAGACCCAAGCCTCCTCCTGCTCCTGAGATATGCTTTCTCAGAGCCAGGCCAGACACTGTCCCCTCTGTGTCTTTCTGTACTGTTACCAGATTCACAGATACAGCACAGCTGTGCTGCCACCGTCTATGCGATGCACAGTCCTAGCCAAGAAGTGTGGACATTCTGGTCTCTGTAGAGGTTGGACTTCCAGACCACTGGGCAAGAGACATGAATAGAACCTTCTCTAAAGAAGACAGATGAATGGCTGACAAACATATGAAAAAATACTTATTGTCCCTAATCATCAGAGAAAAGAAAATCAAAACCACCTTGAGATATCACCTAACCTCAGTGAGAATGGCCCACATCACAGAGTCTCAAAGCTTCAGATTCTGGCATGGATGTGGAGAGAAGGGAACACTTTTACATTGTTGGTGGGGCTGCAAATTAGTACGTTCTTTTTGGAAGGAAGTGTGGAGAGTCCTCAAAGAACTCAAATTAGACCTCTCATTTGATCTTGCAATCCCATTGCTGGGCATCTACCCAGAAGAAAAATATCCTTTTTTCCTAAGGACATTTGAACTAGACTGTTTACACAGCTCAATTTATGATCACCAAAATGTGGAAACAACCTAAATGCCCACCAACCCAGGAATGGATTAACAAGCTGTGATATATGTATACCATGAAATACTATTAAGCCATTAAAAAAGATGAAGACTTTACGTTTTGTATTAACCTGGATGGAGGTGCAACACATTCTTCTTAGTAAAGCATCACAAGAATGGAGAAGCAAGAATCCAGTGTACTCAACACTAATATGAAGGCAGTAGATGAGCTAATACATGGTGGTGGTGGGGGTAAGAGAATAATGGAACTGGGAGAAGGGAGAAAAGGGGAGTTGGGGTTCATAGTGTATGGCACACCTCTTGGGGGCGGGCCACAATTATAAGAGGGACTGTACCTAACAAATACAATCAGTGTGACCTAATTTGTACCCTCAATGAATCCCAAACAATAAAAAAAAAAAATCAATAAAGTATTTATTTCAGGCCCTAGTTGGATCTGTACCAAATCACAACAGGATGTTCAGAATAACATCAGGGATGTTAAGATCATCACAAAATCCCACTTTTATGATGTGCTAGTTTAATGTAATTGTTAAATTAAATTCTACTGACATGAATGCCATCCAACATTTTCACTGACCACAATAATTTATAACTAAAGTTAAATTTTTTTTGGCCGGGCACGGTGGCTCATGCCCGTAATCCTAGCACTCTGGGAGGCTGAGGCAGGTGGACTGCTTCAGCTCACGAGTTGAAGACCAGCCTGAGCAGAAAAAAAAAAAAGTGAAACCCCTGTCTCTACTAAAAATAGGAAAACTAAGGCAAGAGGATCACTTGAGCCCAAGAATTTGAAGTTGCTGTGAGCTATAATGCCACAGCACTCTACCTGCGGTGACGGCTTGAGACTGTCTCAAGAAAAAAAAAAAGTTAAATTTTGTTTCATTTATTTTTGCTATATCTGGAGAGGGCCATTCTGTTTTTATTGATGAATTTGAAATTCTTATTCCATGATTTAATGAAATTATGCATTCTTACATTATGTTAGATAGTAGAGGAATTGTCAGAAGCTTTCAGATCTGGGCTGGCTTTTATTTATCAAATTAATAGACCAACAATCTTCCTTCCCAGTCCTCCTTTTGCTACTATCTTGAGCATTTATTTGAACAACAGAATAGCATTGTGTTAAGTAAATGATCTGGATTTTATTGATTGATTGAGACAGAGTCTCACTTGGTCACCCTCAGTAGAGTGCTGTGGCATCTTAGCTCACAGTAACCTTAAACTCTTGGGTTCAAGCAATCCTCTTGCGTTGGCCTCCCAAGTAACTCGGACTACAGATGCCTGCCACAACACCCAGCTATTTTTTTTGAGATGGTGTCTGGCTCTTGCTCAGGCTGGTCTTGAACTCTTGAGCTCAGGCAATCCAACCTCCTGGGCTTCCCAAGTGCTGGGATTACAGGTGTGAGCCACTGAGCCCGTCCCTGTGTTCTGGATTTTGGAAGATGAAATTTTCCCCAGATTTGCCCAATGGGTAATTAAGGGATGATGGAAGAACAGTGTTTGGATAGGATTCATGATTATAAGAATTTCCTGGTGTTCGCAGCTGCCACCACTGTCTAATGCCAGCGCCTCCTCTAGCTCGCTGAGCTCCAGACCAAGGAGAAGTGGGGTAAGTAAGGAGGTCTTTATACCATGCCTGGTACAAAGTGGACTGCCTGCAAATCCACCGGTGGTAAAGCACCTAGGAAAACTGGCTACAAAAGCCGCTCACAATGGCTTGGCGCCTGTGGCTCAACGGGCTAAGGCGCCAGCCACGTACACCTGAGCTGGCAGGTTCGAATCCAGCCTGGGCCCGCCAAACAACAATGACGGCTGCAACCAAAAAACGGCCAGGTGTTGTGGTGGGCGCTTGTAGTCCCAGCTACTTGGGAGGCAGAGGCAGAAGACTCGTTTGAGCCCAAGAATTGGAGGTTGCTGTGAGCTGTGATGCCACGGCACTCTACCCAGGGCGACAGCTTGAGGCTCTGTCTCAAAAAAAAAAAAAAAAGCTGCTCACAAGAGTGCTCCCTGTACTGGAGGGGTGAAGAAACCTCATCGCTACAGGCCTGGGACCATGGCACTCCGTAAAATAAGACGTTATCAAAAGTCCACTGAATTTCTGATTCTCAAACTTCCTTTCTAGCGTCTGGTGCGAGAAATTGCTCAGGACTTTAAGACACATTTGCACTTTTCAGAGCGCAGCTATTGGTGCTTTGCAGGAGGCAAGTGAGGCCTATCTGGTTGGCCTTTCTGAAGACACTAACCTGTGTGCTATCCATGCCAAACGTGTAACAGTGATGCCGAAAGACATCCAGCTAGCACGCCGCATACGTGGAGAACGTGCTTGAGAGTCCACTATGATGGGGAAACATTTCATTATCAAAAAAAAATTCTCTTCTTTCTCTTATTGGTAGTTCTGAACGTTAGATTTTTTTTCTCCTATGGGGTTAAAAGATACATAAGTATATGATTGCAACTGGGAAAATAGAGGACAGAAATTAGGTATTGGCAGTTTTCCCATTTTCATTTGCGTGTGAACTTATAAAATGCGGGGATGTGCAGTGTTAATGCGAATAAGTTTCAGCAGTTCAACTTTATAACAATTATAAATAAACCAGTTAAATTTTTCTGGATAAAATGTTTTGGTGAATAAGTTTCAGCAGTTCAACTTTATAACAATTATAAATAAACCAGTTAAATTTTTCTGGATAATTCCAGCATTTGGATTTTTTTAAAACAAGCAAATTTCTTATTGACGGCAACTAAATGGTGTTTGTAGCATTTTTATCATACAGTAGATTCTGTCCATTCACTATACCTTTTTAACTGAGTTGTCCTACATGCAAGTACATGTTTTTAATGTTGTCTGTCTTCTGTGCTGTTCCTGTAAGTTTGCTATCAAAATACAGTAAACTGTAAAAAAACAAAAAGAATTTCCTGCCATATAAAGTTCTGGGCCAATATATTAGGTTCAAGAACTTCCCTGAGACTTCTTTCTTACTTCTCCTATTTGGCCTACTATCTTGTGTCACTACAGGACTCACTTCCCTGTCATCTTTTCTCTTGTCCATGTTCTTCTCCTGGACTACATGTATGTAAAGAATCTGCATTCTCCCACTTTCCCCCTTCTAGTGTTTCCAAGATGAGGTTGATTTCTCTTTATTTTAAGAGACTTTCTGCTAGTCTGACACCAACTGGTGTAATACAATTCTAGCATTACCCACCAAGAATAAGCATAGATCTCACCAGTTAAAGGGCATGGCTGCTAACAAGATTGCTTTCATTTCAAATGCCAGCCACATTTCGGGGGTCCTTACCCCACATACTTTTCTGACCAACAGGCTACAAATGCAAGGGTTTCCACAGCCTCTTCAGGTTTGGTGATCTGCTGGAATGATTCACAGACCTCAGAAAAACACTATTACACATTTACATTTTATTACAAAGTATACAAAGCAGGACTAGTCTGACAAAGAGACACATAGGGATGGGGGGTCCTAAAGGAAGAGCTTCCAAGTCCTCTCCCATGGAATCAGGGCATGCCACTCTCCTGACACATCAGTGTAGTCACCAACCAGGAGGTTCCCTGAGTCTTGGTGGCCAAAGTTTTTATTGTGGGTTTCATTACGTAGGCATGACTAAATCATTAGTCTCATGATTGAACTCAATCTCCAGTCCCTCTACCCTCCCCCAGAGATCAGTATGGCCCAAAGCCTTTTTTTTTTTTTTTTACTCCTGCCTCAGGTTTATTTGTACAAATAGCACAGGAGGACCCCAGCCCTATATAGACAGCAGCCTAGAGGTCACACCAGTCCTTTCGTCCTCATGGCAGACAGCTGCCTCTACTCTGGACCTTCGTGGGGGCCTGGGCACCTTTGGGAGCCTGAGCTGGAACTGAAGCTGGAGCTGCAGAAGCAGCAGCAGACTGGGCCTTTGTTTGATCCTTGGCCTTGGCCTTGGCTTTTGGCCGGAGAGCCTGAGACCTCTGGCAATGTGTGCTCGAGCACGCTTCCCAAGCTTGGGGTGGGCGATGTAGGCAAGTCGACTGAGTTTACGGCTGGCACCCTTTGGAATCTTGGTCTTAACCTCCTTGGGCTTTACAAGGGCCTTGATAGCTTCAGCATGTGCACCCACGGCCTTGGCATTGTTGGCCTGCATCTTCTACAAGCCCTTCTTGTTGTGCTTCTTGGCAAAGCGCATCTTCCTCAGGAACTTGGGATCTACCCCCTTAAGAGATTCATATCTTTGTGATCGGGGTTTCTTGATGCCATTTCTGTGCCACTTTCGGGACTGGTTGTGTGTGGTGTGGTTCTTGGACTTGGCCATGTCTGCACCGACACCCGCGACTCTTATTTATTTTTTTGAAACAGAGTCTCAAGCTATCCCCCTCGATAGAGTACTGTGGTGTCATAGCTTACAGTAACCTCCAAATCTTGGGCTCAAGCGATCCTCTTGCCTCAGTTTTTCTATTTTATTAGAGAAAGAGTTTTGCTTTTGCTCAGGCTGGTCTTGAATCGTGAGCTCAACCAATCCACCTGCCTCAGCTCCCAGAGTGCTAGGATTACAGGTGTAAGCCACTGGTGGCTTCATTACTTTTGTTACACAGATATGATTAATTGAATCATTGGCCATGTGATTGCACTCAAGGCCTCAGCCTCCCTTTAAGGTCAGTTAATAACACCTGGCTCAAAGTCCCAGCCTTGAATTTCATGGTTGGTCTTTCCCACATAACCATTATTCATCCTGAAACAATCTAGGGTCCACCATGAGTTACCTGTTGGCATAAACTTGGGAAAAGTCTTCTGTGATAAACAAAGATACTTCTATCACATAGCAGTTTCAAAGATTGGGAGATTACCTCCCAGAAGCCAGGGACAAAGGCAGGCCAAATTTATCAGTACACAACACTTTTAAGTCAATTCCCTTTGCCTTCATTTACCTTCCTTGCAAGCAACAAGAGAATGTAATCACTCTAGTTTTATTAGTGCTAGTTGTGTAGTTTCTAAAACACATTAAAAGAGATGAATGTCTCAAAATTTAAAATGTTTATCTCCATATTTATCCAAACCCATCTCAGATCAGGGAGTTACTACATAATTTCCCTGACAAATCCATTTTCCTTTATTTTATGTGCTCTGTAGTGTTCTGTATGAGTAGAATTAGACTGCATGAGCTCCAAGAAATCATCAGAAATAACATTTTCCCATCCTCTCACTTTTCACATGAGGAATTTGAACCCCAGTACATGGAAATGACTTTCCCAAGTCTACACAGCCAGGACTCTATCTCAGCCTTTTGATTTCCAGGGTAAGAGTGTTTCCACAGCCTCCAGTGAGCTTCTTTCCCAGTGAAGAATCAATGAAAGGAGTGAACAATGGAAGGACAAGGAAAAGGGAGAACCTGACATGTTTCTTTATGTACTAAATGCTAATGATGTCTTAAGGTGAGCACATGTGAATGCTGAAAAATGGCCAACTGGGTTGGCCAGGTATCTGAACGCTGCAACAAATAAAGGCTTTGTGGTAAGGCTTTATAGTCACCAACAGCTGGTTTACTGTTTCATCCAAGCCCCAACTATTTCTTCCCTGGTATTGAGTAGACATTTTGTGTTATAATCTTACCCCAGCCTGCAGACTTGGGGGACCCATCTGCTATCCTTCCTCTTCATCTATTTCAACATAAGCCTTTAAAAATAATAAACCCAAGGAGAGTCATTGGAAAAATGAAACTGAAGAAAAGCTAGCATGAGGAACTTGGTATTTAAAAAATGGATGGCATCTTATGAACTTTCTTCAAGCCCACTGAACAGCTTCCCTCTGCACAATTATGTTGATTTGCCATTTGCCTAACGGGAATGAGAATGTGAAAGCAGAGACAGGCGTCTATTTGTAAAATGGAACATTGATTTTTTTTTCCTTGTATACATGCCCAGACATAATTGTGGTGAATGGTCTTTTAAAAATTTAAAAATACATTAAATAGACTAATGAGCCTCTAATAAATGTGTATGTGAGCAGTTCTCTCTTTGACACAGCTTTCTGCCACAAAAACTAAATGCATTCCTGGAATATACTACACGAATAATCTCTTGACAGCTACTATTTTGAACATTGATATTTTATACTTGTGTTTAAAATGGTCTCTGATATGTTTTGACTCATCTTTCTTTCATTTTTTTTCTAAATCATACAATATTCCTTTGCAAAATCTCCCACTGTCATGCTTCTCCCGTCTCGTCCCCACCATCTTACCTGTTCAGGTCTTCTTTACTTTGTTTCAGGACAATGGAAGCAAATCCTGAGATGGTTTGTCAGAATCAGGGTTCTCTCACTGCACATCTCCTGCTGTACCTGGCTCCCTTCTCTTGCTGGGAAGGTAGTAGAGATAGCATTAGGACTCAGGCTCCAGAACCAATTTCAAATTATGCCTTCTACATTTATTATCTCTATAACTTTGGGTGAGTAAAATCACCTTTCTGAACTATAGTGTGCATATCTGCAAAGGGAGGATGAATTAAATACCTCAAAGTGTTGTGAGGATCAAGTGAAACAATTTACATAAATTGCTTAGCATACCGTCAGGCATAGGACAAACGTTCAATAAGTGGTAGCTGGAAAAGGTATCTATGAACCAAGAGTTGGTCAGGAAACCAAGAATTCCCTAACTACATTGCATAGCCCTCAAAAAACTAGGCCATCTTCTCGGCTTGGCGCCTGTGGCTCAACGGGCTAAGGTGCCAGCCATGTACACCTGAGCTGGCAGGTTCGAATCTAGCCTGGACCCACCAAACAACAATGACAGCTGCAACCAAAAAATGGCGGGGTGTAGTGGCGGGCACCTGTAGTCCCAGCTACTTGGAAGGTGGAGGCAAGAGACTCGCTTGAGTTTGGGAATTGGAGGTTGCATAGTGCACCCTATCCAGGGTGACAGCTTGAGGCTCTGTCTCAAAAAAAAAAAAAAAAAACCTAGGCCATCTTCAATGACTCAAGTTTTTGTTCTTTGTTTCTTAACCCATGTGACCAGTGAATGTTCAGTCTAATCCTGAAAACCCTGAAGAAGATCTGACCAATCTATCCCCAAGGAACTTTGCTATTGTTGACATGGCCAGGCAAGGATCCTTAAGTCACCATTTTATTAATTTTCACTAAGCCCCAGCCTAGAAAAACCTAATTACCAGAGTGAGTGAATTACCTTTCATCAACCCAGATGAAGCTGCCTGCTTACCACGTTGCTAGAAATATGAACATTATGGGTCTGCTGCCATTCCTACCAAAGGGTGAACCAAGATCACCAGAGGTTGCAATTTTTGCCCTGACTAATAAAAATTAAACCTTTGTTCTTCCCTGTTTTTAAATACGCTGATCCTGTCTCTCCAGCTAAACTATGCATTGCTTGGGGATAGAGAAAAGCTCTGGCACAAAATTCACTTTTTAAACAACTTAAAATAGTTGTTTTGCTTTGTTTTTTGGTCTGAAATACACAGCTTAGTCAAAGATGTAGTTGACCAAGAACTGTTTGCTACTAACTTTCCTACTCTCCATGTGATAACATGCAGGGACTAGGAGGGAAGGTTAAGTGAAGTAAGCCAAACCCAGAAAGACAAATTCTGCATGATGCTCCCTTATATGTGGAATCTAAAACAGTCTAATTTGTAGAGGCATAGAGTAGAATGATGAGTACCAAGGATTGAAGGATGGAGGAAATGGGAAGATTTAGGTCAAAGGATACAAAGTTTCAGTTATGCTAGATGAGTAAAATCCAGAGATCTGCATGGTAACTACAGTTAGCAATGCTGGATTGTATCTTTGAAATTTGCCAAGAGGGTAGGTCTCTCTCCACCCCACCCCCAAAAGTTATAACTATGTAAAGTAATAGCTATGTTAACCTGCGTGATTGTGGTGGTCATTTTATAAGGTATATGTATGTCAAAACATGAAGTTGTACACATTAAATATACAGTAGAACCTCTGTAAGTTGACCACTCAAGGGATTGTAACTAACTGGTCAACATAAGGAACCAGGCCTACCATACTGATACGTAATGTGGTACATATCTAGTCTATGAAAATCAGGTCAACTTAAGAAAGTGGTCAGTGCAGGGAGATGGTCAACTGTGGAGGTTCTACTGTATATAATTCTGTTTGTCAATATTATCTCAATAAAACTGAAAAAATTAAGATACACCAACTTAAGCAAAAAAGGGAGATTTATTGGTTCACTAATTAAAACTTTGACAATTATGTTAAATCCAAGGCAGTGTAAATTCTGGGGCTCAGATGATGTCATTGAGGACTTGTCCTTTTCCAGCCACTGCCTCTTATGTTCTTTACTTTGGCTTCATCACAGACAGCACTCCCTGCCTGGGTCTTCACATGACCTCCAGAGCTCCATTCTTACCTCTGTCACCCTAACAACTAGTACGATAAGAGTTTCTCCTTTCCAGAACTGATGCCCGCTGGTTTGATGGGCCTGCTTGAGCCTCATCATCTCTGCAAAACTATTCGATGTACTTGTGGGAGAGCAAAATCCTTGACTAATAGTTCCCCCAGGATTGGATGCACATCCAGTTTCCTAAAGAAAAATGAGGGCTGTTTCACATCAAAGCGAAACTCATACTGACTAATAAAGATAGATGTCCTCCAAACCATCTGAGGCTCTGCAAACCCTGACCTGACATGTGCAGCTACCTTTGAGCCTCTGGACGAAGAGCTTAAAGACCAAACTGAGTCCAGTAAAAAGTAGGGTACATTTCCCTCTGCAATTTAGAGTCTGGTTTAGCTCTGATATGCATCCTTTGGGCCATGGGGCCCTTCTGAGTTGTATGTCTTCCCCGTTTGCCTTCATAGTGCATGTATGTGGGTTCTCAGGTCTGTGAGAAACTGATCTGTTAAAGTAGGTTTTCACAGGATACTTCACAGTTTCTAGCCGGCTTAAAGCCATGTGAAAGAGGGTGGTAAATATTTCATTTAGTTTGGAGTCCACTACAATCAAGTCAAATGTTCCCTCCCCTGATCACACAGCCCTTTCTGTTTCCTTTGGTATATTTTATTCAGTTCATCATCAGCACCTATTAATTTGCTATGTGTGCTAAGTACCAGAATAGACACAGGATCACAAAGTTTGAATTCTAAGTCCCTTTTCAGGGCAGTTTATAGCCTAGTGAGAAGATGACATGATGATCTATAATTAAGTGTTATTGGGGTGATATTGCAAGGTACTAATGAGTACAGAGAAGAAACAAATGTGAGGGTATCCAAGGCTGCCTAAGAAGACAAGATCTAGAGGTCTGGAGAATATGGCAGTTTGCTGGCAGAGAGAAAGGAGGGCATTCACAGGAATGTGAAAGCAGGGAGGTGGAAAACAGGAAGGCTCGTCTAAAGATCTACAAGTGGTACTATGGTTGAGGTGGGGTGAACTGAGGGAGGCTGGTGCTTTGAAGATGATGGTGAGGAAAGAAGTTGTGTGAGATGAAGTCAGAAAGGCAGAAAAACATAGAGGTGGGCCACCCAGGTTCTGCTTCAAAGAAGGCCTTGCTTCCAGAGGCAGGAAGTACAGTCAATAGATGGCCAGCTGTCATCCAGCTGTCAGCAGCTGCAGGATCAGCCTCAGCTACAGAGAGGAGGTTTTGCTCTTCCCAGGGAAGCCTGTAGGGTCCAAGGGCCTGGCCACTTTGGCCTTATAGGGTGGCACTGTTCAGAGCTCCCCAGTGCGTAGGCTGACAAAGCTATGTCAGGTCTGCAACACAATTTGAGTTCTTTTGCCCAATCCTATTCTCCTTCCTTTTTTCACTAGCATTGTTCTCCAACAAATATCCTGAGCTGCTGACTCCATCTATCTGCTTCTGCAGAATCCATTCCAAGAGGCTAGCATGGATCAAACTACAAAAGGAGGGCAAGAGGGCTTTGTGTATAAACTTTAGATGTGCTCCCTGAACTCAAGAGTTTCCAAAGGAGAACCAATGAATGGATTGTCCCCTGACAAACTCTCAGCATCTCTCAAAGTTTGAAATAAATATCCTGTTGTTATTATAAAGCTGAAAGTTCCAGATAAAAACATAAGAGATGAAAGAATAAGAAAAACCTCTATTATATTCATTCAACAATCATTTACTGAGTGCCTACTCAGTATCAGACACTGTCCCAGGCACTGAAGACACAAAGGTAAGATATGACGCAGGGCCCTTGTGAAATGCTTCTTGAAGCAGACAATCCCTGAGAAGAGCCACTCTTGCTGGAAGGGACATGTGAGCTAATAAGCAATGTGGAAATGAAGATTCCAAACACATGAGCATAAGATGTTCTGTATTCATTTCCCAGGGGTGACAGAGTATAACACAAACTGGATAGCTTTAAACAATTTATTCTCAGTTGTGAGAGAAACTTATCCTCTCACAATTCTGAAGTTTAGAATAACTAACTCAAGGTGTCAGGAGAGCCATGTTCCCTGTGGAGGTTCTAGGCAAACATCTGTGTCTGCCTCTTCCTGATTCTGGTGTTGCTGGCCATCCTCGGCAATTTGAACTCTGCCTCCATCATCACATGGCATTTTCCTATCTGTCTGTATCTCTGCTTCCCTTCTTATAAAGACAGTGCTCATATTGGATTAGGGGCCACCCTAACTGAGTATGACTTAACTTGATCATAGCTGCAAAGACCCTGTTACCAACTGAGGTCCCATTCTGATGTTCCAGGGGTTAGCATTTCAACAAGTCTTTTTGGTGAACACAGCTCAACTCACAACAGACTACAAGAACGTCACTGGCAGGCAGGCAGTAATCATAGCGGTTAGAAGTGCCAATTTTAGAGTCAGTCAAATACTGGAATTGTGGCTTTCCATTTAGTATCATATGGACATGATACTGAACAAACTATACTGTACTGTACTGCTTTAACTTCTTTCTCTAAGCTGAAGAGTTTCTCACGTATAAAATAAGAATAATATGGGTATGGGCTCACTGAGATTTATTTTTCTCCTCCTCTTGAAGACATGCTCCCTCTTGAAGCAAGGCATGGTCATTTGACTCTCCGTGGCTAATTTAAGCAGAAATGAATAAAGGCATTAAAGAACTAGCACTCAATTATCCCACCTATTCTTCCCTGCCATCCTAAAGACTAGCATTGAGATGACAGTATCATCCTCTATCATCCTAGGTTCCTGAATAATAATAGAAAATGGAAACTCATGTCTACCTGCATTGAAATGTAGTATGCGCAAGAAAGTAATCTTTGTTCAGGTAAGCCATTGAATTTCCATGTTATTATCTACTACTGTATAATCTACCTTATTCTGGATGGAACATAGTGCTTACCTCAATGGATTGTTATGAGGTTTAACTGAGATAAAGCACATAAATTCCTTAGCATGGTGCCAGGCAGACAGGAAGCCTCAATAAATAAATACTGTGTTTATTATGCCCAAGGGAGCAAATGTATTGCAGCATTTACAAGGCAAAAATTTTGTACATCAATTCTCATTCTAAAAAGTTGAAAAAACAAAATTAATATTCAACAGCTGGTATATTCCATCCATACCAGTAACATTTACTGTATGCCTGTTCTACTGCCAAGTACTGTTCTAATAGCTTTACTTGCATTTATTTGCTGAATCCTCACAACTACCATAGGAGGTAAGTAGTAGGATTTTCCTTTTTCATGAGTAAGGCAATTAAAGCACAGCAAGGTTACAAAACATGCCCAAAGTCATAAAGTCAGGAGATGGCAGAGCCAATGCTTGAACCCATGCAATCTGGCTGCAGCCTGAGCACTGCCCTAGACTCTTCCATGAACAGGTACAAACAACAGAGCATGTTTGAGTACTATCCAGGACTATCTTGGAAGAGAAAGCTACTTCTAAGAAAGATGCATCTTGCCCTGAAAAAGATGCCCCAGTGTCAAATAAGCCATTATCCTGAGAGAGTAACAAAATGCTTTTAGGTCTCATCTGCTAAACTTGGGCAAGACGAATACAAAACATTTGCGACCTAGAGACACCATTTTGCAGTGCTGTGTTCAAGGAACCAACACATTTGGTTTTAGCTAGACATTTACAAACAAGCAGGGCACAGAGCCTTGAGGCTGAGCACACACAGGAGTGACAGATGCTGCCCACAGAAGCCTACAGGCCCTTGTTCTCCAAGGCTGCGGGAAAGAAGGAGGGACTGAGAATTCCTCAGAAGTCAGAAGAGGAGGATTTTTAACAGTCCCCTAAAATATTCTATCTGAGTTTACACAGGTTTGGCCTGTGTCCTTGCTCCAAGGAAAAGTCCTAAGCATGGTAAGTAATTAAAGCCTTTTCTAGAGCCAAGTTTTATTTGCTGAAATTACCTCAGGATCTTGGAATCGAAAACCAGATGTGTATTTTACATGCTGTGGCTTTCCAGAGAGAGACATTTAGAATGGCCCATCTGGATTAGTTTGCCAAGTGTGCCATTACAAAGTACCACACAGACTGGGTGGTTCAAACAACAGAAATTTATTTTTCCAAAATTCTGAAGGCTACAAGTCAGAGGCCAAAGTAAGTAGGATTGGTTTCTTCTGAGGTTGCAGATGGCTGTGTCTTTACATGGTCTTCTTTCTGTCCCTGAGGCCTAATCTCTTCTTATTAAACAGATACCAGTCTTAAATCAACCCAAATGACTTCATTTTAACTTGATCACCTCTGTAAAAACCTTATCTCAAAATACAGCCATACAGGTACTGAGGCTCAAGACTTCCTATGAATTTGGGTGGACACAGCTCAGCTATTATGCTGTCCCATACAGGAATTGTTGCTCTCTGGAAGCAGTAAAGAAATGTTCCTGAATATTCTGGCTGGAAGACTTTAAACTTAGCAGATAATTTTTAAATCTTCTTTTGTTCAGTCAGCTATTCTCTCCTTTCATTCAAGGAAGGGGGAAATTAGAAGAAAGGTTAATGCCCTTTATGAAGGCACCAAAACCAAACAAGGTGGGCCACCAGCCAGCCATCCTGAACATGCACACAGGTATGCCCATTTTGTTTTCATACCATCTCCTATTTCTATCTGCATAGCACTTCACAGTCCCCATTACTGTCATACCTATTATCACTTTCTGTCTTCCTACTACCCCCCTGAAGGAAGCATGAACTAATACTCAATAGACTGATTGGGAATCTAGCGCTCAGAGAAAAATGACATGTCACTTGCAAAGGAGAGAATGGAATTTGGGCATATGGCTGGGTATTCAAAATTCTTCCTAGTATACCAACTGTACTGCTTTGCCAGTTGATGCTCTTAACATTTGGCAGTTTAGTTTATATTCTCATTATGCAAAGTGTCACTGCCTGACCTGACTGGCAGCACTGTCATAACTCAGGAGCTCATCAGAAATACTCAATCTCAAGCCCCTGCCTAGTTCTGTGGAATTAGTCTGCACTTTAACAAAATTGCCAGTGGTTTCATGTGTACATTAAAGTCTGAGAAGCAGCTGCTATAGGTTTCATTGCCTCCATGTTACCAATTAGAACACGAAGATCTCCAAAATGGTGGGGCAATTTGTCTCACATCACATGACCAAGCAGAAACAGTGTGGGGGCAAGAACACTAGTCTCTAGAATCCTAGGAGAATGCAACTTAATAGGCTTTCATACTCCTTCTCCAGAAACTGGGTTTTAGCCTGTAGAAATAATTTTTTTTTGTTTAATGGCCACTGCAACTGAAGACTATGTCTACAATGGCACATAAATAATGTCTCTAAGTAGAAGCTATTGCTCTTCCACATGTGACTTTTTTCCTGAAAGAATTATTATATTTTGTCATTCTAGGTCAGGGTTTCTCAGTCTCAACACTATTGTTATTTGGGGGCCAGATAATTAATTTTTTGTTGGGGATTGTCCTGTGTGTTATAGGATATTTTACCATGATCTCTGACTTCTACTCATGAAAGGTGACTAGCAACACTTCACCCAACTTGCAACAATCAAAAATATCTTTAGACATTGTCCTCAAGGTGCTCAAAATCACTACTAGAGTAGTGAAGTAGAAGAATCACTACTCTAGATCAAAAAAGGGATGGTTCTTGCAAACTTTTAAAAAGTATACATGGTGGGGGAGTATGATGGCAGCCAAGTAACAGTTTCTTTGCAACCTGTCACAGTATGATTGGGGAGAGAAGACTCCAGACTCTCTCACAGATGGGCTCTGCCCAGAAACATCCCTTTGGGGACACAGGGAGATAGTAAGAGACTTCCCCAGGAGGAAGACAAAAACAGTGGAGAACTGGCAAGTGGTTGCGTTCATTCGGTCTGAGGCTGTGGCTGCCGCAGCTGTAACTACAATAGCAGTGAGACTACAAACAGTGAAGGCCTTCCATGTGGACTGTTTTGTTTTATTGGACTTGGGTGCTCAGTTGAACTACCTTGGGAGAACTTGGGAAATAGTGCAGATGACTTTAAGTGTTGTCTAGGGCCCCTGACTGAGCTGCTGAGCCAAATCTGAGCCGCAACTGACATTGTTCAGCTGTGGGCTGTGCACATAGCCACTGTGGGAGAACTGCCCCTTGCAGGCTCCGCCCTCAGGGTCACAGAGCAGAGCAAGGGTTGGGCTGGGAGACCTTGGGCAAATGATCTAGTGACTGAGCAGTGACAAAGCCAGGGACTGAGACATGGGGGAAGAGCGGAGATTTCAGTGTTTGGCAGTAGCAGGGCTGCCTTGCAGCCTCAGCCCTCAGAGACATAGCACAACACTGGCTTTGGTGCACTGAGTAAGCGGGCAGCCACTTCAGGAGAGATCCCAGCAACAAGTGCTTTCTGGCAAAGCTTCTGTTTAGCCAACGTGAATGGTTTAAAGTGTCTTTTAAGCAGGCTGAGGAGAGATTTAGGTCTCAACCTGTGGGGTTTGATAAATCAGCAGAGGCCTCCAGTCTCCATCTCATATAGCTGTATCAGCATTGTGATTAACATCTCAGACCCCAGAAGATCACTTGTTGCCCAGAAAATATTCAGCAAGATATATATATGTTTTGTTTGTGGTTCTGGGTTTTTTTTTAATCATTATTATTATTTCAACATTTTCTCTCTAAATTTTTCTTTTTTTTCTTTTCTTTCTTCATTTTTCTAGGTTATATATAATTTTACATTGTTGCCTTCATTAGTAATGAGAATTTCAGTTTTGCTACTGTTTCTACCCCTATTATTTGGTTTACACCCAATTTTATCTCATAAGGTTTTCTGTTTGTTTTTTGGTTTGATTTGTAGTATTTTTGCTTTTCCTCTCTATTTGGTGGTGGTAGGGTACTGTATCTGCTCAGGCTGCAAAGAGCTGCTGACCTTAAGGGAACCACCCAATGCAGCACCCCCAGAGATTGGGGGCTTTTAAGATTGGGTCAAAAGTACACCTTTATTACTCCTGCCTCCCTCTTTCTGTGCCTCTCTTCTTTTTTGTCAGTATTATCTTTTACTCACCCTCTCTCTTTTCTGTTTTTTTTTTTTTTTTTTTAATATTTCTTTCCCTCTTGCTCTTCAATCTTCTCATCCTTTTGGTCCTATACCAAAAGGATTCATTGAAACCTTAGGCCAGAGGCATGGTAAAATAAAGAGCAAGAGGAAGTGAAAGGAAAATTAGGGCAAGGAAACAGATAAAAGAAAACATTCATGAGGAAGAATCAGCAAAATAATCTAGGGACCATGAGGTAGCTACTGCAGAGGATTCCACCTATAAAGAAATATTAGAAAACAGGAGGGGAATTTAAAATACAGTTGGTGAAAACAATGAAGGAAGTTTCTGAGAAAGTGGAAAATAACCAAAAGGAAACCCCAAAACAGAATCAAATAAGAGATGAATGATATGAAGAATATAGAAAGGATATAGCAGAGCTGAAGGAATTGAAGCAGTCAATTAGGGAACTTAAAGATGCAATAGAAAGTAACAACAGATTAGACCATGCAGAAGAAAAACTCTCAGAGGTAGAGGACAAAGCTCTTGAACTAACTCAGGCAGTTAAAGAGACAGAAAAGAAGAAAGAGAAAGCACAACATTCACTGAAAGAATTATAGAACTTTATGAAGTGTTCAAACATATGAGTTATAGGTACCCCAGAAAGGAAAGAAGAATGTCCCAGAGGAATGGAGGCCATACTAGAAAATATTATAAATGAAAATTTCCCAAATATCACCAAAGATTCTGACACATTCCTTTAAGAGGAGTATCAGACCCCATGTTGCCTCAACTCTAACATGACACATTGTGATGAAACTGTCCAAAGTCTAGAACAAAGAAAAGATTTTTCAAGCTGCCAGGAGTAAGCACCAATTGACCTACAGGGGCAAATCCATCAGCGTGACTGCAAACTTCTCTAATGAAACTTTTCAAGACAGAATACAATGGTCATCTACCTTTCATCTACTTAAACAAGAAAATTTCCAGTCCACAATTCTTTTATCTCACTAAGATAAGCTTTAAAATTGACAGAGAAATCAAATCTTTTACTGAAATGCAAACATTGAGGAAATTCGCCACAACAAGACCAGCTCTACAAGAAAGACTTCAACCTATTCTACACACTGACCATCACAATGGACCACCAGCAAAGTAAGCACCCAGAAATTAAAGGACAGATCCTAGCTTCCGTAATGATGCAAAAGACAAAACTAAGCAATGGACTTTCACAAAATAAGATGACTAGAATATTACCACACTTATCAATTATCTCAATAAATGTTAATGGCTTGAATTACCTACTGAAGAGGCACAGATTGGCTGATTGGATTAAAAAACACAAACCATGCATTTGCTGTTCACAGGAAACACCCCTAGCCTCAAAAGACAAATTAAAACTCAGAGTTAAGGGTTGGAAGACAATTTTTCAGGCAAATGGAATTCAGAAGAAAAAAGGGTTGCAATCTTATATTCAGATAAATGTGGATTTAAAGCAACTAAAGTAAAAAAAGATAAAGATGGACACTTCATACTGGTCAAGGGAAAAATACAACAAGACATTTCAATTCTAAATATTTATGCACCAAACTTAAATGCTCCCACATTCTTGAAACAGACCTAAATTAGTCTCAGCAATATGATATTCTGTAACACCATAATAACAGGGGACTTTGGCATTCTTCTTACAGAGCTGGAAAGATCCTCTAAAAAGATATTAAAGAAAGATTTATGGGACTTAAATGAGACTCTAGAACAACTGTGCTTGAAAGACGTATATAGAACACTCCATCCTAAAGATAAAGAATTGATCATATCCTAGGAGACACAATAAAAACCTCAACAGAATCAAAAGAATTGAAATTTTACCTTGTATCTTCTCAGACCATAAGTATTAAAGGTGGAACTCAGCTCCAACAAAAATGTTCAACCCCACACAAACGCATGAAAATTAAACAACCTTGTGCTGAAAGACAGCTGGGTGCAGGAAGAAGTAAAAGAGGAATTCATTAACTTCCTTGAGCATAACAACAATGAAGACACAAGCTACTAAAACCTGTGGGATACTGTAAAAGCAGTCCTGAGAGGAAAATTTATCACTTTAGATGCCTACATACAAAAAAACAGAAAGAGAACACATTGACAAACTCACAAGCCATCTTATGGAATTGGAAAAAGAAGAATGATCTAAGCCTAAACCCAGCAGAAGAAAAGAAATATCCAAAATTAAATCAGAGATTAATGAAATTAAGAACAAATGAATCATTTAGAAAATTAATGAAACAAGGAGTTGGTTTTTTGAGAAAAATAAATGAAATAGATAAACCTTTGGGCAGACACACTAGAAATAGAAAAAGAAAATCTCTAGTAACCTCAATCAGAAATGATAAAGGGGAAATAATAACTGATGTCACAGAGATACAAGAGATTATCTCTGAATACCACCAAAAACTCTATGCCCAGAAATTTGACAATGTGAAGGAAGTGGATCAATATTTGGAATCATACCCTCTCCCTAGACTAAGCCAGGAAGAAATAGATCTCCTGAACAAACCAATTCCCAGTACCGATGTCAAAGAATCAATAAAAAATTTCCCAACAAAAGAATGCCCTGGTCCGAAGGCTTCACACCAGAATTCTATCAAATCTTCAAAGA
>CAUYON010044043.1:0-45349 GCA_963573935.1 Arctocebus calabarensis
GGGGGTGGGGTCTTGGGGTCTTGGTGTGTGCCACACCTTTTGGGGGCAAAACATGATTGTAGGAGGGACTTTTCCTAACAAATGCAACCAGTGTAACATGGTTTCTTGTACCCTCAATGAATCCCCAACAATAAAAAAAAATAAAATAAAATAACAGAAATTTTAGGAGGTATGTTATCTAAACAACATTGTCTGATAGAACTCTCTGGGATGAAGGAAATAGTCTACAACTCTTTAGCACCCCAAACAGTAGTCAAAAGCCCCAATAGCTACTGAACATTTGAAATGTGGAGAGTACAACTGAGAAACTGAATTTTACCTTTTATATAATTTATCTGTTCTTGTTCCTTGGTTCCGGAGCTCTGGTATTTGTAAGAGAATGTTGTCAAATAAAGAGGGGATATAAGTAGCTGCAAAACTCTTGTCACTTACATTCCTTTTGGAAAGATATTTGGAGAATACTTAGAGATCTAAAAATAGATCTGCCACTCGATACGTCACACATTTTGACCTTGAAAAAGAACACACACCCCAAAGTAACTACTCATTCCTCAAATAAATCTTCAGATACGATCAGATTATTTTCTGTTTTTCTTTAAACTAAGAGTGTCTGTGTGTGTGTGTGTGTGTGTAGGCAACCTAGAACATCTCTTCCAAGAATAGCCTTAATTCTGCTTGTTCTTTAAAAAAAAAATCTTTCTCATTTTGATTAGTTTTACTTGATTCTATGGGGGGTAGGGTACACTAGCATGAATAAACTTAGAATAAAATAACATAATTAACAATATTTTTGAATCAAAAATAATTAACTATCTGACCCTATGAGAAGAATATTATATTCTTTGCTTTTGTTGAGAGAAAAACATAAATTATTCAACAAAGAATTAAAAATATTTTCCTTGTTTCTAGTCCTGAATTTATTGTTCTTCTAGGCATTTATCTATACTACAAGGGGTGATTTTATGAGAGTAAAAATAGAACAAAGTATGACACAAAGTTTAATGAATAAATGAAAAAATAACTAAATCTTTATTTTTTTAAATAAAAGTAAAAATTGAAGGAAAAATACGGGAACTCGGTTTGTGAAGCACAAATAATTATTTTCTTGTGAATATTTTAAATAGGAATTTGACACTTAAAATGTTTATTTGGCTGTTTTCTAAATTTACAATAGTTATGTAATATCCTTTATAGGTAATTCTGCAATTTGTTTGCAGATGTCTGTACTGAAAATTTAAAATGCCAAAGTGCCTACTAAAACATTTGGTCATTCATTTATCAAACTTTTATTGATCCTTGTTATGTGTCAAACACTGTGGTCAGAGATAAGGAATAAAAATTTAGAAAATAAATTGCTTGTGTGGTCAAGAAAATATAGTTAGTAGCAGAGTGAAAATATGTACATGCATAACCATAAAATCCATAAAATAAAACAGGAATATTTCTGACAAGAATGAAAAAATAATGGTCGGCATTCAACTTAGTTGAAAAAGTTGAAATTATATTCAAAACATACAGATAATTTTGGTAAGATAATTTAGTATAGGTAATTTTAGATATTGACATTTATATCATCTCAATTTAACCAATGTTGACATTTTGATTACTTATTAAAGATCTTGTTATCTTTTTAAATAAATACAATGCTACATAAACTAGTGAAGACCATCCCTTCTCCCATTCTCCTTTGGTCTTCCCACCAAGGGAAGCTGCTCTCTTGAGGGAGGTATGTGATTTCTCCCACCATTGTTGATGTATTTATTATGTAATCACAGCCTAACAAAATATATAGGTTATATATATTTTTTTTATATATAACCAAAATATATATATATTTTTTGAAATTTAACATGTATGATACATTTTTTGTACTCTGTATAATTTCTCCTGGAATATTGTTCTTGGAACCAAGTTTTCCATTCTCCCTAAGTTTTGTATTCTACTCAATATATTTTTAGTAAATTATACTCTCCCTATTCAACATGGGCACATTACTGTTGCTTAAACCTGGGAACCTGCCTACTCATATTGCTATCAATATGAGGCATTTATTGAACTTTCTCCTTGTGCTAACTGCTGTTCTAAATTTTGGCATGTGTAGAGCCATTTAGTTTTCACAATAAATCTATTATATGGCACCATTATTTTCATTTTAGCAAAGAGGACTCTGATAAACAGCATTTTGCCTAAAGTTACATTATTAGTAAGTAATTGAGCAGCCTTTGAACTTACAAAGTGTAATTTCAGAACCCAGGGTCCTCATTTACTTGATAATTAATAAGGTTAAGCAACCTTATGTTTATCAAGCTTCACATTTGCTCTTATCTGACCTGCCAATTCACATCTTTTGCTCTTTTATTATATTAGTATATTTGTAATTTTCGCATTTACTTACAAGAAGTGCTTCCTATGGAGATTAATCCATTGAAAATTCTATCTTTAAGATATCTTTACACAACATGACAAACATCATTTAAATTTGTTTTAATGACTTATTGTATACAGATTATTTTTTTAATAATAAAAGATACCTACAATTTCCTTTTTTGTTAGTGCTTTTGTGTTCTGTTGAGGAAATATACAACTATATTTCCTACATAATTTCAGGATTTCACTAATATTTCTTATGCAAATACCCAAAAATATTTTTTAAATTTTGTTCTTGCTTTTCACATTTTTATTTCTTTAATATATCAGAAATTTACTTTAATGTGGCTAGAGACAAGGATTCTTTTCCATATGAATTGATAACTGAATAGTGATGAGTATATTACTTACAGGTTCTGTATTTAAGTGTTTTGGTAAATAAATGTGTATCACTGAGCCAAAATCATACTATTTTAATTATTATAGGTTAAAATATTTCCAGATATTTAAAAAAGCAAATTCTGCTCATTTTTCATCACAGGAAAAAATTTTACACTTTTAATCTTTCACTATAATTTTGAGAGTAAAAGTAAAATTTCACATTATTTTCCCATGGACTGCACACCACTCTGTTAGATTTATTTCTAAGTACATTTTTTTTTGGATATTATTGCAATTATAAACTTTATAAATTTTATTTTTATGTTTTGTCTCATCATGTTGTACTGATGTGTAAGAAACGTATTATTTTGTATATTAGTCATGAATTCTTTAAATTGCTGATAATTTCTTAATTCCAATAGATTGCTATGGATTCTCTTAGCACTTACCATTAACAATGAAGCTGTGGAAATGTGGCAATCTTCCTACTTTTCTAATTTTAACATTTTTTTCTCCTTTTGAGTTATTGCATTTTATAGGAATTGCAAAACATTTTGTTGTAAATATGGTGATAGTAGGTGTTACTGTTTCTGACTGATTCAAAGGAAGCTTCTAAAGTCATCATTAATGTGGCTTTCACTGTTTATTTCTTCTTTTAATTTTTATCTGAGGGGCAGGAGTGAATTCATTGTCACTTAAGAACTTATATTTTACTCCTACTATTTGATTTTTTAACATAAACATTCTTAATATTATCCAAATCACCTTCTCAAAATTTTATACCACACATACAAGAAATTTAAATCTACATCTAGACATATTTGTACACATCTAGAGACTGGAGACATCTAGAAATTATAGGTCACTAAAGGCAAATAGAAAATCATCAAGCAGCCTATCAGGAAAAGTTGGGTGGCTCACTGGAGAACGACAACACCAACAGCACAGCTAAGTTTTAAGGTAATAATTCAGAAGCAAAAGCATGATACCTTAAAGTGTTAAAAGACAAATCTGCAACATAGAATCAGTGTATCTAAACAGACATTAATGAAACAAAGGCAATGATCACCCCAAAAGTTTGTAAGAGATTTTCTTTTTATTATTATTATTTTTAAATCAAAGGTGTGTAAAATAGTGCAATCAAGGAGTACAATGTGCTGGTTTCATATACAATCTGAAATATTTTCATCAAACTGTTTAACATAGCCTTCATGGCCTTTCTTAGTTATTGTATGAAGACATTTGTATTCTGCATTTAGGAAGGTTTGCCTGTACCCTTCTAAGATACACCATAGGTGTGGCCCCACCAATTACCTTCTCTTCACCCATCCTTTCCCCTCCCCTCCCTTCCCTTTCCTCTTTCCCCATATTCTTGTGCTTTAATTAGGTTATAGCCTTCATGTGAAAGCTATAAATTGGCTTCATAGTAGGGCTGAGTACATTGGATACTTTTTCTTTCATTCTTGAGATACTTTGCTAAGAAGAATATGTTCCAGCTTCATCCATATAAACATGAAAGAGGCAAAGTCTCCATCTTTCTTTAAGGCTGCATAATATTCCATGGTATACATGTACCACAATTTATTAATCGATTCGTGGGTCAATGGGCACTTGGGCTTCTTCTGTAACTTAACAATTATGAATAAACATTCATAATAAACATTCTGCTACAGATGTTTTTGTTATAATGTGATTTTTGGTCTTCTGGGTATATACCTAGTAAAGGAATTATAGGATCGAATGGTAGGTCTATTTTTAAATCTCTAAGTATTCTCCAAACATTCTTCCAAAAGGAACATATTAGTGTGCATTCCCACCAGCAGTATAGAAGTATTCCCTTTTCTCCACATCCACACCAACATCTCTGGTTTTGGGATTTTGTTAGGTGGGCTAATCTTACTGGAGTTAGGTTATAACTCAAAGTAGTTTTGATTTGCACTTCTCTGATGATTAAGGATGGTGAGCATTTCTTCATGTGTCCATAGGCCACGGGCCTGTCTTCTTTAGAGAAATTTCTCTTCAAGTCCTTTGCCCAACCTGAGATGGGATCACCTGTTCTTTTCTTGCTAATACGTTTGAGTTTTCTGTGGATTCTGGTTATTAAACCTTTATTGGAGGCATAACCTGCAAATATTTTCTCCCATTCTGAGGGCTGTCTGCTTGCTATATTTACTATGTTCTTGACAGTGCAGAAGCTTTTTAGTTTGATCAGGTCCCAGTATTGTATTTTTGACACTGCTTCAATTGCCTGGGGAGTCCTCCTCATAAAAATTCACCCAGGCCAATTCCTTCAAGAGTTTTCCCTGCACTTTCTTCTAGTATTTTTATAGTTTCATGTCTTAAGTTTAAATCCAATGAGAATCTATCTTAGTTAATGGTGAAAGGTGTGGGTCCAGTTTCAGTCTTCTATAGATTGCCAGCCAGTTCACCCAGTACCATTTGTTAAATAGGGAATCTTTTCCCCACTGAATATTTTTAATTAACTTGTCAAAGATCAAGGAACGGCGATACTCAGGAGTAGCTGAGTTCATCTCTTGGTTCTCTCTTCTGTTCCAAACATCTACCTCTCTGTTTTTGTGCCAGTACCATGCTGTTTTGATCACTATAGATTTATAGTAGAGTCTCAGGTCTGATAGCATGATTCCTCCTGCTTTGTTTTTGATTCTGAGTAGAGATCTTAAGTAAAAGATATGTGATATAATGTTTTTTAGGGTGAAGATTACAAAAGATCGATTTGAGATATAAGAAAAAATGTAGCACAAAGAAATTATTTAAATTCTACATAAAAGTAATCCAAATAAATACTTTTTGGTGTAAGAAGAATTTTAATGATAATATACAGAAATAATAACCATCGGGAGTATTGGGGGAAGTTAAATGAATACAATTAAAGTAAATAAAAATAACTAACGAATTTAGTGGAGGGATCAAAATTAAAGCATTCTAAGTTATTATTGGGAAGAATCTTAAGGCATAATTTTATACTTCAATATACATACATCTTATATTTCTAATCATAATCACTATTTTAAAAGGGTCAATAAATGTATTTCTAAGTCAAGAGGTGGAAGTTTCAAGTAGCAAAAGCAGATTTAAAATTGCTAACTATCAGTTAATTTAAAATATAGAAAACAATATTTTTAAAAGCCGTAAGAATTAGTGGGGCAAATCAAAAGCAGGAAAATTAAAGGAAATGCATAATTTAAAAAATTAAATATATTATTCAATATAATAAACATAAGTAACTTATAAAATGGGTTATCAGAAATCTTAAAAATCAAAAAGATGGGACTTTGCTTGGATCAGAGATGATAATGTCACAAAGAGAAGTATATAATAAATGTTCCCCTCCGCACCTAACTTAAACAAATAAATAAGCAAAAGCTTTTCAATCCTGTTTTCTTTCATCTTCCCTTCCCTTCTGTACAATTCGGTATTGAATCTGTTAGGCCTCCGGGATGAGATTGGTGCCTGCAGTTGCTGGAAGCAGCTGTGGTAGGACTAGGGCGGATTCTGCGCGGGAGTTTTAGCTAACACAGACCAGCAGGGCCCCGCGTGCAGAGGAGGGTAGCCGTGCGCTGTGTGTGTGGCAGGTCCTCGGTGCCAAGCAGGGCACGTGAGTGGGGTGTTAGAAGCTGAGAAATGTGAACCCGGGGTCTTTGAGCAGAACCAACTGGAACAAAACATCAGCGTTCCACCGGGGCGAGGAAGGCCATTCCTGCAGGGGGCACCTTACAGGATGGGATGTCTCAGGCTCAGAGGGGTGAGGCAAAGCCACAGGGTGGGGTGAGCATGCCTGAGCTCTCAGAGTCTGAGCCAGTTAGCCAGATGTCTGTGCAGACGCCTGGCGTGGCGTGAGTTGTCAGAGCCGAGCTGGACAAGCTGCTGTCCTCGGGAACGTAGTGGCTCAGCACGGATCAGGCAAGCACTGGTGGGTGAAGCAGGTGCTTCCTAGGGAGGGAATGGTAGTAACAGTAGGACATTGGTTAAGTACAGCCAACAATTGTAAAAAAAGATAATACAGAAAAAAATAAACTTGAATTAACATTATAATGGTAGCTTGGAATTAAAGATAATGGTGGAAATATTTCAATGTAAATAATTAGGTACAGAACTATTCCCAAATCCCCTTACTAATAGGATCTGTGAGCAGTGATATTCCCAGGAGAATAGGTATATATACTCCTAAATTAAGATTAGTCTGGATTTTGAATTTTTCAGAAAACCTGGAAATGCACAGAGAATAATGGGGACATAAAAGAAGTACAGAGGAAGTAATGTGAAAGAGTTTCAACTGGCCAAAACTGGGACAAGATGACAGTCAAAGTAATGTGAGGAGTGGATGGTAACCCACTGAAGGAAATAGGATACGGATCATGAATCTATGTTGATCAAGGTTAATACGTAAGGAAAACAAGAGTTTGATGAATTGTGGATAATCACATAGCTTGAACCTCCTCATAAAACATTGACTAATTAGAAGTAGAAAACAAAAGTTGTTTTATATGCTAGTCAAGAGGCCTGGTCGCTACTATCCTAAGTGAACAAAGTGAATACATCAACAGTGACCGTATAGAATTGTGTGTCGCCTGAGAAGTCGCAACAGAAGGAACAGTCTCACTTCTACAATATTCCTAGGATCCTATTACTTGACTAAACCTGAGGAACGTCAGACAGGAAATTGGGAGAGAGTCTGCACATTGAAATTGCCAAAATATTCAAAACTTTTAAGATTATTGAAGTGTGTGAAAGATTGAGGAATCGCTCTAGAGTAAAGGAGGCAAAAGAGATAGGACCATGAATGGTGTTATGAGATCCTGAACACTCTGGGGGCAGTTGGTGAAACAGAATGGAGACTGAAGATTGTGTTGGTCGTGAGGTACAACCTGCTTGTCTGCTCTTACAGTCACATAGTCTGTCTATGTGAGAGCACGCCCCACATGGAGGAGAGAGTCACTAAAATATTACAAAGTGGCAGAGTATCCAGTTGGCTACTTACCCTCTAAAAGATTTGGGAAAAGAAAATTCTATGTACTATACTTGTAATGGTTCTGTAAAGCAAAAAATACATTATGCTAAGAACAACCAATTAACCTACCTATATAATTTTAATGAATTTTCATCCCAGGGCACATGCAGTGTTTCCCAAATGGTTTACCTATCAGCGATACGGTGCAGTTCAGCCCCCACGCTTCCCTTTTGGTCTTCCGCTTTCTGTAGTTCATAAATTGTATAACCATGTGTCAGCCCTGCATTAGAGAGAATGTTCTATATGAAATGTGCTATACAGAAAAAGAAATCTACAGCAATTCCTTTGAAGAGAATATAATTTTTAAAATCACTTCAATTGTTTTCATTACCTGTAAGCTTTTGGTTTATTTCAATGAGATTCTTAAATGTTAAAGTAGAGAATACAAATTACACTCTGGTCATTTATCTTCAGTTTGCGTAGGAAAGAAAAGTTTCTATTAGAAATATTAACAGTGTTCTGTTTGTCATGACTTTTATTTGTTCAAATACAATTAATTATAAATATAAATTATATGTACAGTTCAGAAACAAAGTGTTTAATAATGTGAGGATTAACTGTGAGTCAAAATAATTTGTTTGGTCTCACAATAATGATTTAATTGCAAGTTGTTCAGAGAAGTGTACACAACACACAATAAATATTTATTATGTGTTGAATGAGACAAAGAATATCAAGGAATTTAACAGTTTGTCAAACATTTGTGCATTAAAAGCTTTTATTATTTGCTTAAACATGGAGTTCATTTGAGATAAAATAATTAAAACCTAACACAAACTCTATTTCTAGCAGTTTTCTGGATGCTAGTTATGTGGTGATTTTATCATGAAATTAAAGTGTGAATTAGAGGCGCTCAAATTTGCTTATTCTTCCTCACACCCTAAATAGATCATTAATTCCTAGAAACAGAATTTCTTGCATTAAGAATTAATCAAACCTTGTAAAGCTCTATAAAGTTAACCTTATTGGCATTAGCCAGTCAGTATTTTGATTGCCCCTGTAATTCTTGGTCTTCAGACCTGATTGACATTTTATTGTAATTGGAAATTAAAATGCCTAAAGCTGTAGCCTAAAGGGAAGTCATCAGCATGTACCCTGAGAAGCCTTCCCACTTAGAATCCATCCCAGCATCCTAGCTTCTTCAAGGTATTCCTTCTTCCAGGTATTTTTAAGGTCAACATTTTTTATTCTGAGCCTCTCACAATCTCCATGAGTTTCAGCCATACAGTCATGAGAGATGTTTTCACCATTACTGGTATTAAAATGATAACTAGTTATCTTCATATACCCCAAATAAATAAATCCAAGTTTACCAAGGTGTTTCTCTGGTTTTATCTTCATTAGTAGATTTTTAAATATATCCTTGATTATTTAGGGGGTAAATTCATAGAATAGAAATTGCCATATCAAAACATTGAGACAAACCAGGTGCAGAGACTCATGCCTGTAATCCCAGCACTCTGTGAGGTTGAAGCCAGTGGATTGCTTGACCTCAGGAGTTGGAGGTGAGCCTGAGCAAGAGTGACCCTCCATCTCTAAATATAGCCGGACATTGTGGCTGGTGCCTATAGTCCAAGCTATTCCGAAGGGTGAGGCAGGAGGGTCTCTTGAGCCCAAGAATTTGAGGGTGCTGTGAGCTATGATGCTGTGGTACTCTACCTTGGGTGACAAATTCAGATTATATAAAAAAAAATTGAGAGACTTTTGATTAAGATTATTGCATAATTTCCATCTAGAAAATTGTAACAATTAAATGTTCAACAGTTAAAGATCAGAGAGTCTATTTTTTCATAACCTTGCCAACATATATTATCATTGTCAAACTTTTTCATTTTAATAGGTGAACAAAGATATCACTAAAAGTTTAATTTCCATGGTCTCTTTTTATCAAGAAAGTTGTTTTTATTTATTTATATATTGAATATCCTTGTTGGAGATTTAAATTTCTTTAAATTTAATTTTATCATTAAGTTTTGGTACCCTTATAGGACTTTTCTTATCACAATGTGGGACTTCTCTGTATATTCATTAAAATTCCTCATATAAATAATTATATAGATAATTACACACAAAAATGTAATAAAACCATTTTCTCAGTGTGATATTCAATCGTTATGTGATTATGACAGTTTGTCTTGATGCACATACTTTGTTTAATTTTTGTTTTTATGGTCAGTATAAATTCTTTATGGTTTCTGACTATGGTATAAAGCTTATAAAAGGCTTTCTTTACTTCCTGTATATATAATATTATTTATATCTTCTAGTATTCTTTGATTTCACATTTAGTTCATATATAAAATGTTATACTATATAATACCAAAAAAGATAGCTACTTATCTCCATCGTTTTGAAATAATCTGTTCATTTATTCTTTTTTTCTCCTTCTTATAGATTATGTCCTGGTCAATCTCTTTCAGTCCCATGATTGTGAATAACATCTATAAATGGAGGGATCCCTAATTTGCATTTTTCGTCCAACTCTCTCTTCCTAGTGCCACACATATGTTCAAATGCCTTCTTGACATTAAGTTTTTTATAGACAAACTTAAAACTCCCCAAATAAAACTCTTGATCCTCCTCATCAAATTAAGAAAACTGATGTCCTATACTTGAATTCATAATTTTGTAAAGCAATGTCACCGAATAATGTGGGGTCAATATTGATTTCTTTATTGCCTACACCAAGAACAAATAAGCGAACAAATAAGCAAACAACAACAACAAAACCCAATGAGCTATCTTGTCAATTCTGTCTACAAGATATATTTTGAATTTGTCCCCTTCTGTTTGTATCCTCTAGCTTCTGTCCTCCAGATCCAGATCATCACCAACATTGACACGGATATTGCCAGGGCAATGGCCTGGCAAATCATGTTTCTGCCTCTGCTGTTGGCCCACTTATTGTCTTTTGAATTACTTACTACATGTTGTTATTACTTTTTTAAAAATCCTTTCTTGACTTGCCTTTCTTTCCTTCTCTCTCTCTCTCTTTTTTGTCTTTATGTTAGTTTTGGTGCCCACTGTAGCAAACTTAGGAAAAAGAGTCAAGTTCATGTATATTATTGTTGCTGTTGTTTAGAAGTACTGGAACCACTTGCAGATGAGTGGGGACATGGCACTAGAAACTGAAAGAGTCAGGAAAATGTGTCTCCAGAGGTCAGGTGGGAGAACGAAATTTTTCTCATAGGCTAATTTTAGGAAATACTAAATCTACACAGCAAAATCTACACTACACAGCAAAATGAGGCAAATACACACTACATAGCAAAATCTACACTATACAGCAAAATGAGGCAAATACACACACTCACTTACATATTCCAAATTTCGTTAGTCACGAGTTGAGGTTTGTTAGTGTATATTATTTTATAGTTCTCCTGATGATAATGCCCTCTGGTACAGAAATAGTACAGCCACTGGATGTACAGTCTGAGCACTTTCAATGGCAGGGGTTAAAACATATGGGCACTCACAGTGCCTCTACAGCTCTGCATAATTTAGTTTTTACATATTTTCTATTGTAATCTCACACCATTCAACCCTAGGTTATTGTACTCCAGAAACAGTAACTGCATTTTGTTCATTTCATCTCCTCTTCTCTTTTTACCTAGTCTTTAGCACTCTCATTATATCTCACCTCCTCAGAAAAGCCTTTTGGCATAAGTCTCAACAAAATTTATTCCACTGTTGTCTTGTACTGCAGACAATTTGTTCATAAAATCAATGTGCTCCTTGAAGATACTGTTCTATAAACCAATGATCGGTCTAAAAACTCAGAGCAATCCAGTCTGGCCATAATTATTGGGCTGAGAATAGGCACATGTGTCTAAAGAATTTGATTTTACCCCAAAACAAGGTTTTCCTTTGCTTTGGCTTCTAGCAGGTAGTGTACGTAATAACTGATAGTAGTATTTTTTGTTTGGGGAAGGGCTGACCACAACAGGCTTATAAGGTGGAGGCTATCTATGCCAGTAAGATACAGCATGCGGCTTAAAATAAAGAATTTGGTTCACATTTTATCAGTTAACTTTGGAACTGAAATAAACCAAGGGAACAATTGATCAACTAGGCCTATAATCTAGAAATGTACCCCCACCCCAAATCCTCTGAACATATATGTTAAGGTGATCTCCCCTCATTAAGAAAACTCCTTATTGGCACATACAGGGACATTGACACCTTCCAAGTGCCCAGAAATGGAAATTGAAAGCTTTGCACTTGACACCCTCCCAGAATCTTCCCTGTTCTCTTCCTTTGACTGATTTGTCTGCTTTACTACCCCATAATATACTATAGCAGTGAGTAGAATAGCTTCACAGTGAGTTATGTGAGACCTTCTAGAAAATTTTTAAAGCTGAGGGTGGTTTGTGAAACTCCCTAAACTTGTAGTTCATGTTCAGGTAGAAGTCTTAAGAGCTGTGCTCTCAAACCTCACAGCTTGGCTAATGCTGGGGAGTATAAAACCTATGTGTAGGCATAATCCATGACTTTGTTTTTTTCCCTGTTTTTGTCTCATGCCTAGCACATAATGAATCAATAAATCTTTGTGTCATATCCAGAAACCAACTTCTTCAATACCACCACAGTTCCATTTCTGACCACCACTGTCTCTTACCTGGATTGTTAAACTTAGTCTCTTAGTTGAATTATTTGCTTCCACCTGGCTTTCTTCAAATGTGTTCTCAGCCAAGATATTTTTGAAACATCAATCTGATGTAATATATTAAGCTAATGTCAAAACACACATTGTTTCTACATGGCCCCTTCCTACGAAGCCCTTCCCCACAGAGTCCCTGCACGTCTTAAACAGTTTTATCACCTTCAAGGAATATATAATTTTACCATAACACAAAAAGCATGAGCTTATAGTAATCCTAGAGAAATAGAGTGATCAGGTACCATATCTCCAGAAGGTTGGAAAGCCGTGCCATTGTCTGGAATTTAAAGTGAAGAATTTTTTAATCAAATTTTTTTCACAAAAGACCAGCATATATATAAGTACATTAAAGTTCATAATTATAAAAATAATAGTTATTTTGTTTTGAAAATAAACAAATTAGGATATGATAGTAGGTGGGTCCGAAAACAAGTGAAAATTAACCCCCAAGGAGAGAGAAATAAGCTGCTTTCCTACCTATGTGATTTTGACTGCTTCATTCATTGATCCATGGATTCCTAATTAAAGAGATCAGAAACAGAAACAGTTTAGTGGAAGTTAGAAGAATATCACAGAGCAATGGGATTCAAAAGAAGGTGCAGTGAGGCAGGATCTGGGAGTGTGGGAGATGTAAAACAGTATTGGATATGATGATTTAGAAAAATAGATTTTTTAATATGTAAAACGTTATATTTTCCTTTAATATGCAACATAATATATAAACTTTGTGATAGGTATTTTGCAATCTCAACTATTTCCTGAGCAGTTGTGCTAAAGCAAGTAAAATTGGGTTATAAATTCAAATATATGTGTTAACTCCTTTGTGATAATTAATAGCATATTATATAATGGCACAAAAGTAAACAGTGTGATGGAAGACATAAACATCACAAGGGTAGCTCTTCAAAAATAAACTGAATAATCCTCTTTTAACAGGTTGTTGAGTTCTATGTGTTAGCTATGGAGAAAGACCCATTTCTTGGTGCTTCCCAGTATACGCAGCTTCCTGCAACCGCTCCCCTCATTCAGAATGGGGACCTGGGCATCATTTGTGCTTTACCATTTTCACGACCCCAGCCAAGGTAAAGATGGATAATCTTGGTAAGGCTTGTTTCTTTTGGAATTTTCATCAGAAAGCATAAAAAACCCTGATTATTCTCCCTAACTAGCTGGCTATGGTAACGTATGAACTCGGAAGCAACTATGTTATACTGCATTGACTGGGCAGCCAATGAAATTGGTTCCCCCAAAAACAAACAAAAACAAAACAACAACCAAAAATCCCAGATATTTGAAGAGAGGTTTATATGAGAATCAGGTTGTACTGCTGGTCTATCTGATTCCAGAAAATCCCAATGGTTACAGCCTTCAATTAGGCATCATGAAACCCCTTCTCTTTCACTTAACATTGATATGGCTAGCTTTTGCTAATTGCAATAACAAATGAAAAGCCCTAGCTATAAGCAGGGTAAATAAATTAAAGATGGTGGCAGGGTTAATGGGAAGGTGTATGGTGCAGAAAGGAGGAACTGTACTATTGGTGCAATCTGACTCCGCAGTCGCTCGCTTAGACCTCAACACCAGGGGCTCCTCCTAAAGGTTTCTTTACCAGCTTAGGTTCTTACTGACCACAATACTTTAGGATGAGGGGTTCTTATTCATTTTTCAATAAATTTGAAAAATTTTAGACCTAGAATTTATCTAGATCAGTAATTCCCACTTGACTATGCATCAGAACTTCTGTGTCATTTTTTCTAAGTGTAGAAATGCCCAGGTTTCACCCTTACAACTCTTACTAGTTCTGGGAATCAGTAATGTTGCAAAGCTGGAGACCTGCTTCTGGCAGTAGAAGAACTGCTATTCTAAACCAAGCAGTTCTATTCATACAACTTCTTTTAATTTTGATATTCTGCTGTGACTAAACCCTGGGTATTTCACTTTCCTGTTCATTGAATCTCATCCATTGTGTTTTACTATGAGGCAGATTGTCACAATTACTTTTATTCCTTTCAGGCCATTTTTTTCTTTCCTAACTTAAACTTCATTTTTCTTCTTAAGAAGCTTAGACATTGTAATTTGTCATTTCAATAATGAACTCTACTACTAACTTATCTAAAGGCTCTGCAACTCGCTACTTAGTTGAAAATAGCTCCATCTGTACTTTGGCTTTCTCGCATTTTGCATTTTCAATAGTAAGACCTGGGAATTTCTGACTGATTCCATGCTTTATACATTGCTTTTCGTTTCCGTTTTGATGAAGAAGGGCATGAAAGTCCACTAATTGTGACAAATAAAAAAATCATATTGCTTAAATGGATGCCAAGTTCTTAGAGCCTCTTGGATGTTTGCAATTCTTCGTTTTCCTGCTCACTGAGTTCTCCCCTGAAGCCATCCATCTTTAAGCTTCTCTGCTACTTCAGCATCTCAAGTGGTTTTTGACCTCAGCACGTGACTTCATCACCTTTTTTACTGAGACAAAATTCAATCTCATGAGATTTCTTACTTTGACCTCCCTGTACCTCAAACTCTCTATTTTTCATTTACATTTTGTTTCTAGTTCTTATCTTATACGAAGACCTGCTCCCTTTCTTCAAGAAGAACAACCCCTGGATTTGTGTTCTTTATCTTATCTTCTCAGTCTCAAACTCTTATCACATCAATTATTCTCCTTGCCAGCATCTTTAATCTTTTGTTCTCGACTGGATTTCTCCCCTCTGTGTTCAAATATGTTTTGGTCTCCCCATCCTTGCACTATGATGGCTGCTCCATAAATATTTAATGAAACAATATTGAATTGAATTGAACTTAATTCCTCAAGCTCACAGAGTTACTAGTGGCAGATCCAAAAATTTAAACTCAGGATTTCTGATTTTAGTTCAACATTATTTGCAAAAAATTCTTGATAGTGTATTTTGGAAATAACTACCTTCCAAAATCCCAATTCAATGACTATATTTGTTGAAGTGTAAATGTTTGATTCACTAAAATATATTGTTTGTCTATTCATCAGTAAATACTATTGATCTTAATACAATATGATATTTGGTCATTAAAATCTCATGTTATACATTATACATGTAAATAATTAGTTGCAGAATTGAAAACATATTAGTCATGTATGATAGATAAACTAATTTGAAAAGCTTATTTTATAACATAATTTAAATGCTGTTATAGGTTAATTTAATACCAAAGACTTTTTATTTATTACCAAATTGATTATTACTTAATAGCTTACCATGTTTATCTCTTGGAGATGCTTGAGAAACAGTCACTATTAATTTGAAATCAATTATATAGTTGAATAAACAACCATTATCCTTTTTTCCTGTCTAGAAAATAAAGTCTTAGAACAAAAACAATGCATCATTTCTTAGAATTAAAATCTATTCTGAGAAAACGGATGCCAGTCCCATACATGCTAACAAACCTCTGACCAGACATAATTCTATTATATGAACTTATTGGTTAACTCTTCTTAGACTGCTGTAAACATAACAGGAGCCAGACTACAAATTACAAAATATATTCATGTGACATAACCAGATGCCTAGCATTTCATGTTACCTAAAGGCGCATTCTCTGGAGCAGCAACTCAACATCTTGCTTCTTGTTTACCCAAGGTTATAATGCTTTCTTTTCCAAAATATATAATTTAATATAATGACAGCATAGAAAATTTTAAGAAAAGGCACTTATACGTAGTAGATATGGAACTATGTCCTCTCAACCTGGAGCTTTGAATTCAGAATTTTCGTAGCTGTTGAAAGTCATGTAGATTATTCCTAACTTGAGTGGAGAAATTATAGTGATTTGCATGATGCATGCTGCTGGCTTTGAGGCTGAAATGGCACATCTAGTCTATTTCTATGTTATTGAGTTTTGTTTAAAGAAAAAGTTTTGTTTAACCTTGTTTAAGGTTAAAAAATACTATTTGAGTACCCAAGGATATATGAATATATTCAAGCTCATATTCATATTCTGAGATAAATCATATAATAGATGTCTTTCTTTTTAATTAGATGCCTTAATGTTGAATCACTTAAAGAGAATGTTTAGATGAATCTCACCTGGAAAAAAAAAAGAAAGTCACATGTCTAGAGATAATAAGTACTATTTAAAATTTGTCAATACATTTTCATTAATTTGACTACTTTTTACACATCTCAGATTATGTAAGAAAATAGTTTTAGATCATCCTCATAAAAATTGGTGTACATGATTTTCCCAATAACTACAAACTTTGGATTGACTATAATGTATTAGTTTTCACATTTATGTAAACATACTTTATTTAGTTTCTAATTCTAAGCTTTTATTATACAGTATTTATATGAACTTTATAAGAATTATTAAAAACAAAGCTCAAGATGCATGATAACTAAACTTATGTGTCTTTAGATTATGCATAATATCTGCTCACTTACAGGTAGCATTACCTTTAGCTTTAATGATTTATTGCCATGCCAGAATAGAGAGACAGGATAAATGTGTATTTTGCATATGACTTTCATATTATAAGTAGATTAGGGACCAATAGCTTATACAAGACTCAAATTGGTGTGAAATAAATTTAGCTAGGAATTTTATAAGTTTCATCAAGTCAATTCTAATATTTCTGTTTTGTCAAGAGGACAAGAAAGATTTATATAGAAACCCATTAGTGATAGTATATTAAATCTTTGCTTAAAATATTAAAATATATGTTTTTTTTTACTTTGGTCATTAAAATAATGATCCTAAATAATATATCCAAGTGCATAATAAGGCAGAATGCATGTTTTAGTTTTATGGGGACATTCATTTCCTCTGTCATCAGTGTCACCTGCTAATGTTTACATCCTGTTTAGGAGGAAGGAAAAGGGCAAGAATGCCATTTACCCTTTATCTGGCATTATAGGGTCTATTGATTACAAGCTAAGATCTTCCAGGACCTCCTAACCACACTGTTCCAATTAAATGTAGAGAGAGAATGGGAGTTGGTGAAGGGAAGCAGTAGATCCTCAGAGAATCTGGGAGATTTTACTATAGGTGGTATAATTCTGACAGTTCTAAACATCAAACATCTTTTACATACACTGGAAATGCTCATTTATTTCTATTTGGTTTGTTGTAATCTCTTTATATCTCTTTGCTTGTTGTAGTCTCTTAATGATCATATTAAAATAATTTTTAAACTATACATTTTATTTTAGGATAAAAATGTTTCAAATTTTTAAAAAATTCTTTGCTATTTGGACACCTTGTCTATAAGTTTATAAGCATACTCTTTGGTTGTTTAGTTGTTTGATTTGCATTGTTTCAGACATTAAAAAAAATGGGTGATGAGAAGATACATCTTGCCACTCTACTCTTTGTCCCCAAGCTTCAATAACCCTAGCACATGCCTCTTCTCCGCTCACTCTTTGTGCCTCTTATCAATATCTGACATTGCTTTTACTTAATGTCTTATTGCCTTTCTTTCTGCTCTAATAGGAAGTCCTTGAGATACAGACATTGCTTCTTATTTACTGCTGCATTTACTTTGCTTATAATATCTGTGGCTGGTACATTTTTGTTATTCAAAAATTGTTGACTCAAAAAATACATGAATAGTTGAATGAATTAATCAATGATTTAATATATGTTATCTTGCCTCAATAAGTTTACTGTCTAGTGAGCCTGTCAATTACTATTGTCTAAAAAAATTGTGAATATCACATTTATTTATTAAAGTTACCATCTCAATCTCCAGAAAATGATTACTAGCTCCAGTGGCTTCAGTGAAACTGGGATTAAGCAACAATATTTCTGCCTTAAGTGAACATCAGAGTTTTGCAATCTTAGAGATACTAACACTTAACTTAAGAGGAAAAGAAATGTTTCAAAGGGAGGCAGTTATTGAATTTCCATCGGTTGATATTTTTAATCTGATTCTATTATTTCTATTCAACTTGTATATATATATGCACTAATTTAGATGGTTACATGAAGAAAAGAAACAATTCACAAAGGATATAATCAATTTGTAGCTGAAAATAATAATTTTTCAATTTATCTTTAATATCATTGATCATGATGTCAAAACAGATAAAGTGGTGCAAATACTTTACATATCCCAAAGTTCAAATTTAAATATAAATTGTCACATATTGAGTTTTATTTTAGTTCTTTGCATAAGATAGAAACAATATGTGTTTTTAAAATACTTAAATTTCTCATGAACCTATTCAATTATGGAAATCTCATCATCAGCCCTATTAGTTAACTAGAGCAACATTATCAATTAACTGATGTCTTTTTATTAATTCAAACTTTCACAGTAGTCTCAATGTTCTGGATATGCACAAACTCTTTTTTTAGATAAAATCTTCTAGGTTTATGTGCTGCTGAGGCCCCTGGGACACTTGGGCTCCATTCTGTAGCACCTTTTTCATGTAGGGTACATGTGATATGCCCTAATACAATTTCCTTCCAAATCTAAGATTCTGTACTATTTTTAAGACTAATGTGAAATCTCCATGGCTTAGTGTATAATTCCTTTTATAATTTATTTTGTGTTGATTTAGGAGAAGATGTTGCATTTTAGAAAAGAAACCAGTTCATAAATCTACAAGGTCTATAAATGTCATATAGAGACCTAAGTAAATCTTTTCTGGTTGCATCAATGTATTGTTATCTCAGAACTATTACTCAAGTCATTTTATTGTAATTCAATAAGGTGACAGTTCAACACAATAAAAAATCATTGACATTTAAGCATACTTTATAATGCAATATAATAAAACTATTTCATGAGCAAATAATATGTAGTCTTTAGTGTTATAAATATTTGAATAGAAGTAATGTTCCTGTAAAACAAATATATAAATATATATTAATGACACAATTGACATCAACTAGGCTAAAGTAAGCATTCTATTTTTAGTTTGTTTCATTTACACTTAGGCCTATGAAGTCAAAACTACCATTGTTAGTAGGTTTTACATGGTACTCATTTGATTTCTTCGTATTTTGATAACAATTATACCTACCTAACAGAAGTATCTTAAAGATCATATGTAAAAAGTGTGTTTCATGGTACTTGCCACATAGTAAGCATGCAATAAACATTACTTTCCATTTTCCTTACTTCCTGTAACTATTGTACTCACAGGTAAGAGATCAAAGCAAGAAACAGGGTTAAATACTTTTCCCCCTGTGAATTCAGGTAACTTCTTTGACAAGACCGTGTACATAGATCTATAGTGGTTACAGACAACACAAAGAAGAACCTGGCATTTTATGATAACAAGAATACAACTTACTAACTCTACCAAGATGTCACTTCTTTTAATAGCTACATTTGCCAAGCAAACAATGATTTTGAAGAAAAACAGACACCTTTTAAGTGCAAAATATGATCCACATTACAAAAATACCCCAAATAGGACATATGTATTTTCTAAGGTCCATATATAGAAGATTATAAAAAAGGGTATAATCACCATAAGCCTTTTTAAAATATAGACTATTATAGTGTAATATGTTGGAATGGTAGGAAAAGCAAGATATTAAAGGATGCTCGCAGTTTCTGGTTTGTGTCTCTTTTACCTGAACATATTTTTCTGCATGTTCATTTCCTTTGTGTGCTTTTCTTTCTTCAAGAAGAAAAGAAAAATCTGCCTCATGAAAATGCAGGACAGTCATCTCACATAAAGACCATCTTTAAAATGCGCATTATTTAGTTGACAGACTGTAATGGCTGTTTCAAGGATATTATGGGCTGTCACGTGAATATGTATTTCGAATGAATACTGCAGTACAAATACTGTGCTTGCACAATGCACATCAAAAATATAACCTAATGAAATGTCTTCAGAAGATTAGGCAACATACAAGGATATACTGGAAATGGAAAACCCAGTTGTATTAAAATAGGCAAAGGTCTTACAACCCAATATTATATAGATCAACTTCTTGGGAGGTAAGAGAGTGGAGTAGGGAAAAAAACAAAACAATACATAACTTTGAAATGTAATTACATTTTTAATTCCTGATTCTGACATCCTTAAAATAGAGTTTTTAAATTTTATATTTGGTTGATATTGATAAATCATGAGTGTTTCAAATTATATTGCATTTCTAAATTTCAGGCCAGGTTATTAAACTCAAGATTAGCGATACATTAGGTTTGTTTTAATTTAGAATTAAATAGTTCATGTACTCATCTACATTTTTGATATGAATGTCTCTAATGTCTATGGTTCTATATTAAATTCAGTAAAAGATGTTAGATACAAGAAATACAAATACAAACCTCGAAGGGTTTAGAGTGAAGAGGGACGTTACAACATTTACTAAACACCAGGCTGAAAACAGTAAAGGCTGGCTGGACAGTGGCTCACTCCAGTACTTTGGAGTCCTCAGGAGGAAGGAGGGTCACCTTAACCCAGATGTGTAAGACCAGCCTGGGCAACAGAACAAGACCTTGTCTCTAATAAACAAACAAAAAATAGATAAGGTGCTCCAGCAGTCCTATAGGAAAAAAAGTAAGGAAAAATAATAATGTGGCATATCTATTATAAAGACACACAGAAGTCTTCCATGTTTGACATGCAGTTCATGAAAATTATGACTGGGACCTACACTCATCATTAACGATGTTCTTATCCAGTCTAACATACCTTTTTTAATGAGTCAGAAGGTTTCAAGGTTTTTGTAAATTTTGATTTTGCTATAGATTAGAACATGCAAGGATAAACTTCACGAATGTTGTTATACTTTCATTTCAGTGAAGGCAAGGGTTTTCTAATCATTTTAATAAGTGATTTTCAGGACATTTTGGTAAAACTGGAAAATAAATGTGATACATTTGCTTCAGATAACTCATTGATTTGATTTTTTATAGGAACCTTTTTCTTTCTTTCTCTCTTTATTTTATTCTCCCCATTTTTCCCTTGAAAATTGTCAAAATAGGTGATTTGACATTTTGCTGACATAAAAATAATTCTGCTAATCAAAGCTTGTTTCTAAATTTCTCCAACAGAACAGAAGTTCTCTATGATATGTCTTCATCAACCTTCAGAGGAATTCACAGAACTCAGAATAAGGACCTGAAATTAAAGAAAATAAAATTTGGCATGACCACTAAAATTATTGTTATCAAGCTATTTTTGATACCTTATCAGGCATTTATTTAGATGAGTCTGTCCTTTAGAGCTACAGTGATGCATGAGTTAACTTTTAAATTCCTTTAGTTGTCACATTAAAACAATGAAGAAAAAGTTTAATAATACATTTCTAATATATTATCATTTTAATAAGTATTTGATTAATGAGCTAGTTTGAATTCTACTTTTTCATCCTAACTCTTTGAAATCTGGTGTATATTTTAATACTTATAGCACACCTCAATTCATACAAACCACAATTAAAGTCCTCAATAAGTTCATGTGAATATTGCCTCCTCTAGACAGCAGGGCCAGTTTAATATTTTCAGTTATATGATGTTATTTTAATCACACAACCATTTTATAAGGACACTATCATTTATCCCTTTTTCAGATGCAAAAAATTAAAATTCAGAAAGTATAACTCATTCCACATAGCCAAGAAATGGTGGGAATGAGGCTTCAATCCCATGACATTATAATGTAAAGCTTTTCCTATCTTGTATTAAAGTGATTGTTCATGAAGTTAAGATTTTGGAAGTTGAACTTCCAGGGAAATATTTCTTAAATTAAACTGTGTACTTCCTAGCAATTTCTATTTTCTGGAGAATAAAGGCCTATTTATTTGAATTGCACCCACAAAAAATTATAGCTTTCAAAGTTGACATACCTGTGAAGTCTCCTCTTTTTATATTCTTTGACTTCTAATTTGTTCTGTTGCAAAGCACAAAAAGTGTATAATTGAAATTACTCCTTTGATTAACCTTTCCTGGGAGTCTATTCAAGACATAAGCCTTGTTAGTGTTACATTATTTTGTTGTAATATTTTTATTTTTTCAGATCATATGCAATGCTTCTTTGCTCACTAACACTCCTGTTTATTTAGTTGTTTTCATTAATTTGATGGTTGCTTGGAAATTTCTTATTTATGTGAGTCTTGTCCTAATCTTTAAGTGAAGACATTCAAAGACTGATTATGAAACATGCTAAAAATTCATTTTCATTTTAATTAAAAATATAATAAGAGAAAATGTGCCAGTATTCAACAGGAGAGACTAAGGGAGGTGCATTAAGAGGATTTTATTATCAGCAATGAATGTCTAACTGGTAAAGAATTGTAACATTATGCATTCTCCTATGAAATTCTGAAAGGATTTAGAACATTTCTAAAAGGCAAAAATTTGAACATTTCTAAAAGGATTATCCTATAACAAACTTGTACTAAACCCAAGCATATGTTCATAGAAAATTACATCTTTGGTTTTCTTAAAGGCTTAGTGCAAAATGAGGATGACAGATACAATTAATTCATTAGGGAAAATAGACATCAATAGTAGGTGAAACTTCTAAATTTTAAGTAAAACATTTTAAGAATGTAATTAAGATGCAAAACAATTCTGATGAGACAATTTGATAACCATGGAACAAGATGGAGGTGGTGGAGAGTGATCCCGAAGGAGCCATTGGGAGATATCTAACCCAGGCAATGACTTAGACACCCTCTATTTAAGTATATAATATTTGCCAAGTGTTTAAATGACCCAGTATCCCTAATTAAGGTAGCAGAAGTAAATTTTGAAATCTGGATGTTGACTTCATTACTTCTTGGTTAAATTCCTGAGTCTCTTTTTGGGTTATTGTTTTTAATCATTATTTGTTCAATAAATGTTGAAAAATAAGCAAACCACAAGAAGAAAATGGTGGTGTTTTTTTTTCATCTGTTTTATTTTGAATCAAATTCTCTCTGCAGTTAGGAACTTACATGCAGCTAGCTCTCCAAATGATTGAATTTTGTAAAGTAGAGCCACTTTCCTGAATGCATCTCAGCTGGTGGCTAGTTTTGTTTGTTTTGTCTTTTTGTTCCTTGGGTGAATGAGTGTCTTTAGTTTTCTTTTCTCTTGTTGGCGGCCTGTGCTTCATTTCCATCTCTTTGTCAGGGTGATTGCCTGCTGCAAATATCTCTTCCCTCCTCACTGTCTTCTGATCAGTCTGTATTTGGGGATTTTGTCAGGCCGGGTTATGAAAGACAAACCAGGGCAAATGGATGCTCCCTTCCTAAAATGTACCACTTGATTGGTGAGAGTGAGCCCAGAAAGCTTTTGGAGTTAGGCCCTTTCTAACAAGGTCTCTACTGGTGCATCCATGACAACAAACTGTAGTTTCTACTTACTTCTAAGTCTTCTTTTTCCACAATTCTCCAAGTTCTAGTCAATTATAAAAACACTGAATTTCTGGGCAGTGCCCGTGACTCAAAGAAGTAAGGTGCTGGCCCCATACGCTGGAGGTGGTGGGTTCAAACCCAGCCCTGGCCAGAAACTGCAAAGAAAAATAAACAAACAAACAAACAACAACAACAACAACAAAACCACTGAATTTCCCTTTTAAAATCACCTTTTACTTAATTTAGCCAGAGACAAGATCTTGTGCTTTCAAATCAAAGAGATTTAATTAGTATACTAACCAAGTTACCAGAAATGGGTTGAAATATTTGCCTTGAGTCCTGAAAAAATTATTTAATTTCTTGATATTAGTTTTTATCTTCTGCAAGACAGGGACATTAACACTAATTAAAAGTTATTTGGGGCTATCAAATGAAATGATATGAAGTGCTTGGTTCAGAGCAAGTGCTCAAGAATGGTAGTAAATGTACATATACGAATTACTCCACCCTGTCCTGTCTCTGAGTGTGCATTCATACGTGTGTGTGCATGTAGGGTAGGGATAGCAGTGTGTCTGTGTGTCTGTGTGTGTGTAGTAATTATTATGATTTTTCACGGCCCTTTGGCTATTGAACAATGGCAAACTGCAGGTCCTAACCTTCATTTGTAATAGATTTCTTGGTGATGTCATGTCTTGGTTTACACAGTTATTGAAATAGGAGATGGGAGTAGGGTTTTTGTCACTGCCAATTCTCCATGCTAGTGCTAATTAGTGTGATTTTTATCAGAATTAGTCTTGTGATGATCAATCTAGCATGTCTGATTTTGTAGATTTTTTAGAGTCAATTATTTCTTCCCTGAAACATGCAAGAAATTAATTCTTGAGGACTTTCAAACTTGTGTACGCACCTTGTCTAATTATATGTATTTATACAAGACATATATTGTGTTTAATCTGGGTTGCCAGATACTGAATAGTTACTCCAAACTTCAGTATGTAGAACTGTTCAGAAGAAAGAAATCCATGGGCCATCAGCAACTAGATTTGTTTATAGACCCTGTTAACCACAGGTTGGGTTTGTTAAATTTGAGGATTTATATATGTTTGAAAAGATTCACCTTCTAGATTGATGATCAGACTATTGGAGAATATTACCTGGACTTATTCCATCTCTTATTGAAGGGACAGTCTTTCCTAGAATTACGTTGGTTATATCCAGATAAGCTGTGGGAAAATGTCTCTCTCTTCTACTGTGTTTCTAAAACTGATTATCCAGCATGATCATGAAATCCAGCTGACCACAACAAGTAGAAACAATTAACATTTTAGCATTGAACTAAAAATGTTTAGTTTTACGTAGGCCAACAGAGAAACATCAATAAATTAATTAATCAATACACTTAAATTGATCACAAGCATTCACTTACAAAACTCAGGTTATATTTAAAGAGAAGTCTGATGTGCCAACAAAGCATGATGTTATAAACTGTACAAACTTGAAGGAAAGAATGTGCATGTTGATAATCTGTTACGATTCCTGCTATACAGTCTCGATTGTTAGACCTTTACCAAACTCTAGGCTCAGGGATGTCATATTCTCCCTGATAGTTTGTCCTGCCTGTGGTGCACTAGAGCACAACTCTTAGCACTCGCTGTTCCCATAGACTGAAACAGGCTTTTTCTGGCATTTAGTAAAAAAATAATAGTAAGCATTCAAATAGCAGCATCTTAAGTAATAAGAATTTTAACAAAAACACTGAAGAGAGTACACTAACCACATTTCCCATTGAGGAATATTCTTTATAGAAATATTCTTTATAGAAAAACTGGAAATATTGTCTCCCAGGAATGTTATGCATTGCTATCTACAGGGAGAGATTACAAATGTCTTGACTTCTTAGGAAAACAGAAAAGGAAATATACAGAAGCCTCATAAAACAGCTTTTATGTTTTGTATGTAGTGATTTACCTTAGAAATCACAAACACACACATGCACAGACACAAGGCAATTTAAATATTAAGTTTTCTTTGATACATGTCATTTAAAAAATTTAGTACAAACTACGTTTTGCTCAAAAAATTCATGTGATTAATGCATTGATTTAACTTCCTAATGTAGACTGCTGCTAGGCAGGTTCTGATATTATTTATTTTTATTAGTTTATAATACATCAATTTTTCTTGCTTATCTGTCAACTCCCAGAAAAATACATAAATCAAAAATGTAGCAATGTGGACACTAACAAGGCATAATTATTGTTGGGTCTGTCCTCCTTTAAAGGAAAAATACAATTACCTACCAGAAATGCTGCTGGGATTAGGTCAGAATTTGCATAATACTGACTCATATTTTCTTAACAATTTTAATATCAGACAATAGCTTTTGCAAATCTATAATCCCTTATTATTTCCCAGCTTTATTTTCCAGGCTCAAATAAAGAGTTCAGTCAAAACAAGATAATTATTAGAATCTAACCCATGGAAAACTTTAATTACTCAGTGGCATGTTATTAAGATTAGGTCAGATATTTTATAAATTTTACATATTTAAAGTAACATAGGCAATTAAGTTGGCTTAAATGTAATTTTTTTTACAGTTAAAGTGTTCATTGTTCTACAGACAAATATGTAATAGAACATACTTCAATCATTGTGTGAGCTGAAAGAAAAAAATTCTATTTCAACATAATCTCAATCTCTAAGACTGGTGTTACTAAGCAGTCAGAGGGCTCACAGTCCAGAGATGATGAAAATTTGGAAAATGTTAACTGCTATAAAATAATAGCTGCTAATGTGGAGGATTATGAAACACCCAGTAGCAGAATAAGTAACAAATAGATCCTTTCTGAAGCCCTAAAGTCTGGGGGGTGGGATCTGGGGTTAAGTAACCGTGATATATTTATAGAGGGCAAGGGATCACCATAAAATAAAGCAGCAAATAGTAAAGAAGTCAATGTAAAAGAGAGGCCAGGGATTTAGGGTATAGAGATCATAAATTTTCATCGATATAAACAGCCTGTGTACCTCAGGAGTTGAGGCTGAGCTATAATTTCAGGTCTGACCTATAGGCCTTCTGTGTTCACAGTGCACGCATGATCAAGATGCCGTCTAAAGACGTGTAAAAAAGTAAAGAAAGAAAGACGAAAAAAAATGTTTCAAATTTGTGTGATTTACTCATTTAATCATCCTCGAATCCATCCCAAACACAACAGCACAGTAGTTGAGAAGATTTTATTGTCTCACTAAATTACATTTAATTCTTACCATAGCATATCCCGTAAACAAGAAGAGTGACTGATGTCCCTACCACCATGTTCATACAAAGGAAACTTGTGACATGTTTATGCATGGCTTCTCAGAGGTTATTTTTTCTGTTCTATGTTCAGATTCCCAAATTTACATGTTTTAATTTTAAATAGGTAATTTAAAATCTACTTAAACCTTGGTAGATTAAAAAAAATCTTAGTCATAAAATGAGCTTGTTTAATGGTTTAACAGAAGCAATAAAAAGGCAAGCAAATCAACACGAAAGAAGAACTATTAAGTATTTAGCTTTTGGGAATTACCCTGAAATGGAATACTGAGTAGTTTTTAAAAGAATAAGTATGCTGTATGAAGACCTTGATTTTGTATTCAGGGACATTGATTTTAATATATATAGGCACTAAAATAAGCTTTCTGCTCTAAATTGCCACTTAGTGAGCAAATTATATTATTGTTTGCATGTATGTGTGTGCAATATATATGTTTAGATGCATATGTAATCTCTCTCTGTGTGTATATATATATACAGAATATATATGTAGCATTCTTACAGTTATATATATACACATGCGGTTGTACACACACACATGCACACACAATCAACTGTGTTGTAGGAACATGGACTGTACTGGACAAACACACACCCGATTACTAGCTAGAACAGGCAATGGTTAACATAAAAGTCTTCTAAGGAAAGGACCTATGAGTAGTGCTTATTTTAATTGTGACTCATTTATTCAGTATTTTTTATTTAAGATCTCAACAGGTATCCTTCCAAAATAGTCATTTCAGTATTCAGTTATGAATTTAAAAAAACAGGATTTTCTTCTAAATAGTTCAAGGGATCACCAGTATTCTCATCTGAACACACACACCAGAATTTGTTTTTTTACCACTGTAAGATCTGAAATACACCAGGCAAGGCCGAGTTAGTCTTCTAAAGAGCAAAATCTGGTGAAGCGCCCTCACTGCCTGCCCTAGCTGGCCGCGCAGGGCAGGGCCACTTTCTGCGTCCACTAGGTTGCAGTGTTGTACAGAAAACCACAACCTTTGTTGTGCTGTGCTGCGTAAGAATAGCTGCTGACTGGGAAGAGCCCAATCATTTTCACTAACAACAGAAAGAAAGAAGATTAAAATAGGAAGAATGACATTTGAACATATTTTCTTTTTGCTCAGAGCCAGAGGAACTGTCCCAAGTTTTGTGTAGCATTTCTTTGAAGGGGGGCAGAAGACACTATATTTTATTTGTGAAAGAAGGGAGGATGTGCATGGGGAAGTTAGGAAAGAAATGTTGGTCAACATTCTTCTAACTAAGATATTAAGGCCTCCTGAAATATTTCTGTAGCTGTGGACCCTTTTAGGACACGGCAAAGCAAAATTTCTTATAATTTTTCCTCTGTACTCAGGTATTGTTTAAATGGAACAATGCTATGAAGGCGAAGTACAGATTTTTCCTATTGGTGTCATGTTGAGATGGCTAATGATTATGTTTGCATAGGTGATTGGCTATATCACTGATAAAAGGGTCCTCCTCTCGGGGCTGGGCATGGACTCTCCCATTTTCTAGGCCTAAGTAGGCCCAGAAATGTGTCTCGTCACAGGTCTCATCTCTAGGCCCTTCCTTTGCAAGCAGCATCCTCTAACACAAACAAAGCTGTGAAAGGCAGGCTGACCGGTTTCTCCCCTGGGCTGCATCTCTCAGAGCACACTCCCCTCCTTCTCCCAGAGCAGAGAAGTGCGCTTCAGGTGAGACCATATTCCTCTGCACTACGGCAGTTTTTAAAATGACCTCTGCCCAGGTCCCTGGTGCTCAATGGTTGTGACATATTCCAGACACACATTCCATCTCCCCAAACCCTCTGCCCACAGGACAGGAAAAGCAGTATAGAAATCCCTTGGTCCAAAAGGGCTGCCCACTCAGGTTCCCCCATCTGCTGCCAGGGTTCTGTTCCCCTCTTTCCCTTATCCATCTCTTTTATCTTTCATTACAACCTACCCTGTCACTACTCACATGGTCTGTGGGTTCATTCTTTGACTCTGAGACAAGGGAAGGACCTGGCAGAATGAGAAATTCTGGCTAAATCATTATTCATTTTTTCCCATGGCATCATCATCTGCTGATCTTCTTATGCAGTATGTGAATGAATGAATGACTATGGAGAAGCAGCGTTCTCTTACCTAGTCCATATTACCCAAACCTTGTTGGAACATTTATAGCATTGCCCCTGTATCTGCTAGCATACCTCTCTGTCTCCATGTGGGCTGCACTTTATCAAGGAAATTACTTACAGACAATCTAGTAGGAGGTGGAAAAAAACCTACTCCTTTAGTTCTGGTGTAAATCACTGGGAATTTTTGCTTCATGGATTAGCACCTCCTGTATCCCTCATCTCTTCAGGGCAGTAAGCTGAGACAATCATAATGAAGACCAGAGCTTTTGGCTACCATCATCACAAAACTTTTGAGGCGAATAGGTCATCAAAAAGACCTGAGTCTGGAACTGGTTATTTCACTTGGCTTGATATAAGTCTCACATTTGGTAATTGCCTTGCTTTAAGGTTTTGAATATTTTATTAATAACTGTCAGCTACCTAATTAATTTCTTATTGTGTTATGAATGTGACAATGGAAAGTGGCTAATTTTTGGTAGAAAGAGAAGGTGGAAAAAACAAATCCTGTGAACTATTGAAATATATATTGCATGTGTTTAACCCGCATATGACATGAATGTTAGAGAAGAAATTATATTTGTGAAAAATCACATGTCTCATTTGTTGGAATAAAGACCTTAAGGAATTTGTGTGTTTGAAATTTTCTTCAAAAGACTGCTTTCCCTCGCCCAATGGCTTTCCATAAAGCTTTACTTATATCTGCTGCAGACACATAAATTATATTCAATTTTTACAATTTCCAGGAAATGAGATTTTACAGTTTTATTTCACTGTCAGCGTTTCCCTTCATAGTCAAGCTATGGTCTATATAGATTGTAACTGGTTTGCTTCCTTTCCGACCATGATTCAATGAAACCAAAGTTAATATTCTCTGTGTACTTAAAAGTCGCTAATATTTTGTTTTTACTTTTCTCCATTTTAATAGCCAATTCCTCTAATCTTTCTTTGAAGGTGCCATGGTCAAACACTTCAAATATGTAAGATATGACCAGCAGAGTAACAGAGGTATGGTTGGCATTCAGTAAATACTTAGAGTGGACAAATACTACATGTAGTTAGTAGGTAGCTACTGCCATGGTCAAACACTTCAAATATGTAAGATATGACCAGCAGAGTAATAGAGGTGTGGTTGGCATTCTGTAAATACTGAGTGGACAATTACTACATATAGTTAGTAGGTAGCTACTGCCTACCTAGTGAGGCCTTAATGTATGTATCAGTTGCCCTGGTCAGTATTTTATATGCATCATAGCATACAACTTATACTGTTAATGGAGTGAAGTAGGTGTTACCCACCAGCCTTATAAGAGGTGTCTCAAAAGACCCCCTAAAGTCATCAGACATAGGTAAAATGGGAAATTGTAGCTAATTGTACTTTTATTTACACAATATTAATTACTAAATTTTACAAAAACGTGGCCAACACATAGAAAATATTTTGTACTATATTATAAAATTTTTTAGAGAATATTTTGTAAATATAGCTACATTTAGCTATAATTTCCTGTTTTCTTTATATCTAGTGATTTAAGGGAGGACTTTTGAGACACCCTCTATATTAAAAAGTGAGAGTCAGACAAAGGCTTGATAACTGGGATCTACAGAGAATTCAAATTAATTAACAACATCAACAAAAAGAACTAACATACCCATCTATCACTGGGAAAGAGACATGAATGGCACCTTTTTTAAGGAAGATAGATGAATGGCTAACAAACATATGCAAAATTGCTCATCATCCCTAGTCATCAGAGAAATGCAAATCAAAACCACCCTGGGATATCACCTAACCCCAGTAAGATTAGCCCACTTCACAAAGTCCTAAAGCTGCAGATGCTGGTGCGGAGGTGGAGAGAGAGGAACACTTTCACAGTGTTGGGACTGCAAACTAATGTAGCCTCTTTGGAAAGAAGGATGGAGAATCCTCAAAGATCTCTAATTAGACCTCCCATTTGACCTGCAATCTCACAACTAGGCATCTACCCAAAAGAAAAAATGTCATTGTATCATAAGGACATTCGCACTAGATTGTTGTTTGCAGCTCAATTTACAATTGCCAAAATGTGGAAACAACCTAAATGGCCACAAACTCAGGAATGGATGAACATATTGTGGTACATGCACATCATGGAATACTATTCAGCCATAAAAAGATGGTGACTTCACATCTTTTGTAATATCCTGGGTGTAACTGAAACATGTTTTTCTTAGTAAAGTATCACAAGAATGGAAAAGCAATTATCCAATGTACTCAATACTAACATGAAGCCAGTAGGTGATCTGATACACATCCGCATAGGAGGAAAACTCATTTCGATTCATGTTGGGGGGCTGGGGTAAGGCAGGAGAAGGAGGGGTTTGGGGTGATCTCACTGAATGGGCACAGGGTGGGGGTGTTTGGCACACCTTTTGTAGGTGGGACATAACCACAAGAGGGACTCTACTTAACAAAATCAAATCTTTTGACCTGCTTATCTGTACCTTTACATTAACCTAAAATAAATTTAATTTTCAAAAAATCCCAGCCTGGTGCAGTGGCTCATGCCTGTAATTATAGCACTCGGGAGGCCGAAATGAGTGCATTGCCTGAGATCACAGGTTCAAGATCAGTCTGAGTCAGAGCAAGGCCTCATCTCTAAAGATAGCCAGGCATTGTGGCGAGCGCCTGCAGTCCCAGCTACTTGGGAGGCTGAGGCAAGAGAATTGCTTGACCCCAAGAGTTTGAGGTTGCTGTGAGCTATGATGCTACAGAACTCTAGTAAGGATGACCAAGTGAGGCTCTGTCTCAAAAAAACGAAAAAAAGGGTAACTTACAGTGCTTCGGGAATTTTCCAAGTTAGTGAAATATGGAGGTAGGATTTAAACTCAAATTTGTTGTTTCTGCTCTTGCCATTCTGACAAAGTAATATTTTATTAACTTAAACATTTCCACGACTACAATCTTAATCAATCAGTAAACATATATTTATTGAGCACTTACTATTTACTCACCTCTAGTGAAATTACAGACACTAAAAAACAAATTTTCTAACCTTGAGACATGTATGAGAAAGTTTGGGAGAAAGGTGACTTGCCCATATGTAAAATTTCCGAAAGTAATAATAAATTAGGTACTTTATCATATGGTATATGTTGAAGACCTCTTGGGACTCAGAGAAGAGACAATCATTGTTAAACAACAATTTATTATTCCGGATACAAGCCATTCATTAAGCCGTTCTTTCAGGGAGAATCCATCTGCCAAGTACTGGCAAGGTATTAAAGTAAAAAGCATTAAATTCGGATACAAAGTATTCAAAACAGATAAAGGATTCTGGAGCAGAGCCAAAGAACATACAGAGAAACATCATACTGAGACACAGCTCCTAAGGAAGTGGTGATTCTAACCTGGGGCATGAAATAAAGAGTTACTTTCTTTCCGCTGAGGCTTTTGATGAAAGAGTAGAATGAAGATTTGAAATTTATCCCATCAGCAATTATGTCAAACTAGAAGATTCTTATGTAGGGAAATTCTTTGGAAAAACTCATTGCTGTATGGGATGAAGTCACTGAGGTTGAACACAGAGGAAATAAGATCAGCAGTCCTTTCGATTTTTGAAAGCACAAAATGTTTCCTGTATATTTATGACTTCTTACTATTATAGTCTAGAATCATATCTGATTATATGGGATCATACTTTTGTGAGACATAATACTATTCATCACACGTCATTAACGTGTGACACCATACCTGTAACCTAATTCACACTCACTAGACACTTGCATTATTGAAATTAATTTGGATTTCTCTCTGCCTGATCCATACCTTACTTAAAATTGTCAAAGGAACCCAATATTTCAATAGTAAATAAATGTTTTTTGGCCAATGAATATATTTTTCCTTTCTACATCAAGTATAATTTTTCTGTATTTGACCTGTAGTTTCTCAATTGAGTAAACTTTTATTAAAATATGTATTTCCAAAAATACATGTATGATATCTGAAACTAATACTTATGTGTACTAATATGAGAATTTTACCAAATTTTAAAATATAAGGGCTACTATTTTATCTGAAATCTAAAATATGAAATACAAAATCTCCTGGAGTCAGTACAAATATATGAAAATTGTTCATAATTTAGCATGAACATGAAATCATATCTATTTGTTTCCTTTATAAAGTGGGAAAGTAACCCACATGTCTCTAGTCCTTTTGGGGCAGGAGTGAATTAACTGATTCAGTTCCAAGGCAGAGTGGGCATATCCAAGAAACAGAATTTAGAGAAAAAATGAGTTTTTTCTTCATTTAAATTTTTCTAATAATTCCTGCAGATGAACTGGATTACTGTTATTGATGTGATTGCTTTTGCAAATGCACAATGACAAATTTATGAGAAAGATATTTTAAAATAAATATGAGAGTGTGGCTAAATTCCTGGTTCTTTCTCAAGTCTTGGGGAAGTTTTAGGCCTTTAAACATGAAAAAGAATTAAAAAGGAGAAAGATTGTGGTTGTACTATGTGTAGATATATATATATATATATATGTTGAAGCAGGCCTTAAATAAGCTGTTATTTTTTCAGGTTCTTTTGTGTAGAGCCTTTTTGGTTTTTTTTACATTTTATCTTTGTATTAAAAAAAACTGCTCTTTATAAATGTCCACATATTCTGGCTTCACTAATCAACATCACTAAGCCCCTACTTAATTTAACAAATATATTTTTTTAATTTCTAATTTCTAATTTAGTGGCGGATTTTGTTGGGATATTTGTATTTATAAGAAACCTGGTCTTAAATACTCAGTGAATAAAATAGTATGCCAACAGAAAATTCCTTGTACTTCTGTACACAGATGTTACCTGTCTGTAGACAGTCAATATGGAGAATAACAACAATGCCTTTGGCATATACAATTTACTTATCTGTACTTGCCCTCAGATACATCATGGGATCATGGCACCTCAAGACACACAATAATTTAGCTCAGTAATAGTGACTATGTGTGTCTTCATCTCAGTTTAGTCCATATTTAAAGAAAATATCTATAAAAAGGAGAACTTTCTTCATGAAGCACATTGGTATGGTTAATCTACTGACGCTAAATCTTAAATCTAGGTGTGTACATGAGTGCACACATACACAAACTTAAAAACCACACATACTCATAATTATTTGGATCAAAAAATCAAAACAAAAATATAAATTCAGCTGGCCTTTTACAATGTCATATTTTAATGTACCATTTGACATATTTATTGCAGCAATTGACACGGATGATGTTCCTTCTTCCTTCAAAATCCTAACCCTGCACCTTTTGCTCACTCCCCACCCCCCACTATTCCTCTCCTCAATTCTTCCCTTGACCTTCCAAGTGTAACTTCCCTTGGCCAAAGCTACTTTATATTTATTATAATAACCCTTACTTTCTCCTTCAGTCTCTTTTGGTGGGAACAATAAGATGACTGATGGCTAGAAAATCAGCTCAGGGATCTGTCTCTCTCTCTTTTTATATACTCTTCTTCCTTTACTTTCCTTGTTAGACTGGTGGACAAATTTAACCCATAACTTATCCCATACTCATCCTTAGGCTAACACATTTCCTTTTCCTTTCTATACTGGCCTGTGTGTAGCATGTGAACAAAGATTCTCATTAGAATTCAGTGGGTGAGAGTCTCTGTATAAAGTCCTGAGCATATTATGCATGCGAAGTTACTAGTCAAAATATTTCAGTTATCTCTTCCCCTGTAACAACTCCTTTCTAGACACACACACGTTTATACACTATATAAAAGTTTACCTTTCCTGGAATTCTGAGAAAATAAAATCATTTTAATCTCTTTTTTCCTCTCCTTTTTGTGTGTTTCCTGAGCAGGGAAATGATTATGGCACAAACAAAATATGGTCTTTTTTATTAAGGAAATCACAACTATAAAAATGATAAATATTAACAACAGGAGACAAATAATGGCAACAGAAAATAGAAATAGAATTTTTAAGCTTGAAATGCCCTGTTGGTCACACACCCAAACCACAGGGAAATAAATCATAGCTAAAATGTTAAATAGCATGTTAAAAATACAATGCTATTTGTTTATAATTTCAAATGTTACACTCTTATGTGTAATCAGCAATTCAGAGATTGCCATGATTTTATTTTGGGCAACTTTGAAATTTGAAAACACAATATGATTTTATGTTTTCAGTCACATTTTTTAGTTGCGGTACTCTACTCTTCCTGAAATGGTTAAACAGATTATTAATTAAATGCCAAGTTAAAATACTTCCTACAATAGTTGAATATTGTTAAATTTAAAAATTAAATATTTTTAAAACAAATTGAATCTATAATGTACACAGAAGATACACTATGAGCCTTCCTGCCTAATCTGTCCCTAGTAATAACCTGATCCCTATACTGGGCGCCAGGAAGAGCCTCTGAAGGTGTCACACCCTGTGTGGAAAAGCCCTGTCCTACGGGAGACCCCTGTAAACCACTCCAGCACTGACCTTCTCCTTGCTCCTTCCTTTTCCAAGAGAAAGCCCAGGCAAATTTTCTCCAGGATGTCCCTCTTTAATATCACCAGCCTACCTTCAGGGAAATTAAACATTTTCTAGGCTGGAATTTGGGTGAGTTTCAGAAGGGGATCTTAATATTTAAATTACTTTTTTGGATTGTTTTGCTTTTAGCAAAATTATCCCTGATGCTGAAGAAGCTGCTTTGGTAAAGAGTAAGCTCTGAAACTCTAGATTTGAGCTTACTGATTGAAAGGTTGGGACCTCAATCTCACCTAGAGGCAGACTTGATTGGTCCCAGGCAGATTGTTTAAAATATCGAAATAGTTACTAAATTAGGGGATTTATCTGGTACATCAGATTTGAAGCTTCTTTAAACAAAAGCTCTGAAAACAGAGGACTTGCTTCTCCACAAGTGACACAATCAGCTAGAGACAAATGGCACTGCTTTTATGAAGAACGTCCTCCCTCCAGTAACCGAGGTTCCCATTCCTCTCCCCCAGCACTGTGCTCTGACTTGTCATTATCACATCTGCACTTCTGTTAATCTTTACTGGCCCCACACCATTTCTTTGTCATCTGCTTGACTTGTGTAGGAATTTGAGTTTATTACAGGGAGCCTGGAACTGATCTGTTAGGTTCAAGAGGACAGGGCTGGACTGCCTAGGGTTGCAATGAGGCAGACAGGAAAGCTGCAAGGTTGAACTTGGATGGAAACTCAGGCCCTTTTAGCTCCAGCGTTCCTGCATCTACCACCACCCTACCTTATCTAAATTCTTATCCAGTCAGTTTGATTCTTTCATCAGATCCTCACATCACATAGAACTTCTGAGTGATCAAAAGTCAGATTTTAAAATCATGATTTCAAGTAGAAGTTCTTGCTTTCATGTACTTTATATATGTCTTAATGGGTGTTCTGAGCCGTAGAGAGGAGATAATCTTCCTTATTTTAATTTATGGAATTACAAGATTCTTTAGAGTAACTAGGAATCAGCCCTCAAATGTGCATATTAACCTAAAGTGACAGGACGACCACGTAAGACAGGCATTCTCACGGTCAGAATAGCCTCGCTGGCTTCACCTCGGAGAGCACAAAGTGAAATGTTTGGGGCTGGAGCCTAACTCTTGGGACATATTTCACCAGAGTGCACTTTTACTACTTGCTTGCATAATTCTTTCTGTCTGTAGAGTAGGGAAGCTCCCCCAAACTTTCTTGAACTAATAAAGTAACTGGTAGTTACTCACTAGGGACCACTGAGCCTTGAAATGTGACTAGTACTCTTAAGAAACTGAATTTCTAATGGCATTTAATTCAAATAACCAGGTGTGCCTTCCTGGTGCCTAGTTTGGTTTACTGATTATTACCAGGGACAGATTAGGCAGGAATGCACATAGGGCATCTTCTGCTAGAAATAATGGAATTTAATTCAAATAACCAGACACCTGTGGCCACTGTCACAGGCTCTAGACTATAAGAGTTCCTGGAATGAGATCTGGTCTGTATATTTTTCTAACTTTGGTGACTGACTGGCACGAGGGGCAATAAACATACATTGAATGGGTGACTAAAAATGACATGTCGAAAAGCAGAACTTGTGGTGGTGAAAAATTAATCAATGAAATGAGTGTCAACAAGTTTCTTCACAGGAGAATATTGGAATACAGAATTTTAGGATGGCTTCCAGTAGAGGAACATGACTGAGAGTTAGTTTATAGTGGTAGCTAACTACTAGTGTTTAACAGGTATTTATGAACTCATTTTTTATTCAGAAGAAAGCTAAGACTGGCTGAAATAGGACATAGAAGAGATAGCTCCATTTATAACCTCCTTGGTTTCTGGTAGGTTTTCTGTTATAATTACGGACATAGAACCTTGGCGGTATCTCACATTGTTAATAAACATAGTTTATTCTTAGGAAACCTTTTAGGCTTTGAATTAAAATAAATAATTACACACTTAATTATTTTGAAGTACAAAATAATGACAGTCACTAAAACATGAAAAATTTCTTCTTTGCTTGCACTTAACGCAAGGTTCTGAAATTCCCTTCTAACTTTAAGATCACATTACATCCATCAGTCTAATACTTAGGATGTAAAGATGAGTCCTTCAAAAATAAGAAAAATCTTTGAGGACATTTACTATACAAAACATTCAATGATTCAAACCCATGTAAAGTCCAGTTTCTTATTCATGGGCCTGAGAATCACAGGAAACAGTTTGGTTCCAGTAGATCAAGGCAGTGTTCACTGTGGGTTCACTTGAAAAGGGTAATTGCTCAATAGATGTACTCTACAATTACAGTACATCAGAAACGGTTCTTCATATTCCATTTGTGCTAAGTTTGGGCCCCATTTCTCAGACCTCTTTGCAGGGAGTCCTCTTGTTTTTAACTTTGTTGAATATCTGAAAAACTCTTTTGATCTCATGGCCTTGTATAATATTGGATTTCTCCTATAGCAGACATGTTTGTTTGGGGGCAGGAAAGATAATTAGGGTATTTGAAAGCAAGTATCCGTTATTAGTAAATGGGTGAAAGGGCTCACTTCCAACTCTTCATTTTTAATAAAAAAAATGTTGATTCAGACAAAAGTGGTAAGAAAAGTAAAGGCTTATTGGATTTTAATGTAATGCAGATACAGCCTGGAGGGCTTAACTATTTTAGAAGACACGTGGAATTTCAATACTTATCTTTGAGGTACCATTTTGAATTCATTCGTTTACTTTAAAGCATGTCAGGTCTGTTTCTGCTTAAAAAATTTAGGTCAAAATAATTTCACATGAAATTAATTTTCTTTACCCACAGGAGACTCATGTTAGCTTAAGCAGTTAGAAATTAACAGGAACCTGTTTGTCTGGTATTGTACTCACTCCTGATATAGTTTTGATAAACTTGATATGAAAGTCTGCACATTCAAGTTTTGTGTTTTTTTCTGGAAGATTTTTCTAGTTAGTGTTCAAATGTAACTGTTGTGAATGTTTTAGTAGATAGGGACTATAGTTTCAGAAATGAAGCTGCTTGCTGGCCAATTATAATGCTCAACTAACTAGGGTTCTCTCTAGTGGACCATATTTATTGTTTTGTAAGGACTTGGTGATGATGCTAGCATTTAGCATGCTCTAATTTTGCTGATATGACAGAAGAAATTAGCCAAGGTGCAATACAAATTGTGGAAAATTCATTTAGTTCCAAAATGCACCCTGAATTATGTTATCCATGTAATTTTTTTTTATCTTTGTGCAAGGCATGGGCCATGCACGCATCAACTAACAGGAAGCTTTCTGCACCTGCACACATTTGAAGGTTAATTTCAATCCATTTTTGCGGCATAAATGAGAAAGAATAGGTTTTCACACAGTATAGGGAATCAGAAGCTGATGACTGATAATGACTTTCTACACTATAAACTTATGTCGCCTCCATTTGTGTTTCTACATCTGAACCTCTAATTGGAAAGCCATTCATGCCCTGTGCAGCTGATACACTGCAAACAAACTATTGTTTCTAATGACTTAAAGTATTACCAGTGAGCTATCAATGGTTACCGGAAGATTTTTTGCTTCCTTCATCCTTTCTTTATTGTTATATAAGATGTAAACTCTGAAAGTGACTCTAATGACCTTAAGTATTACCAGTGAGCTATCAGTGGTTACCAGGAGGTTTTTTGATTCCTTCATCCCATCTTTATTGTTACACAAGATGTAAACTCTGAAATTACAACTTTGCATTGATTAGTGCAGTGTCACATTCAACAGATTAGAATTTTATTATGAGTATTATCTTGGATTGAATGTTTCTATAAAAAGCCTTTCAATCTCATTTTTTATACATTAAGGAGCTATAATATTGATATTTTGATAGTCAAAATGATTATGATTTTATGATTATGATTAGAACTTTATGTACACATATACATTTAATTAAAGGTATTTTCTTTGATATTTTGTTTTAAAGGAGCATGTATCAATAACCTTCATAAATCTTATATGTTTCTCTTGATGGTCTTTGTCTTCCTTTTATCCTATATTTTGAGGACGACTGAAAATAGAATGGAAATACAGATAAAACATGTCTCAGGAACAAAATCGTTAAATTCACACATGGTACCTGAAAATTAACACCTTTTCCGACCACTTCAGTGTGTTTCTGAAGCAGGCAGAAAGTGGTATCCTTTAACAGTGTATCCAGTTTTTTCTTCTGCAGCTTTAATCTTAATAAACTCTTATAGTCAGCTTGATATACATATACATAATCATTTGGCAATGATTCTTTAGGTTTCATCATATCTTATACTTAAAAAATTCTACCTTTCAGGTGAAAGGGCTGGATGGCTAAAGAATTTGGGGGTATTGATGACATTTTCAGTTTTTCCGTAAGACTTGAAAATAGAAATGCTTTTCATTATTATCCCTTTAAGAAGTAGTTAGCCAGTATTTTTTTTCACAATCTATTTAGCAAACACTATCTGAATTTCTAAATGTGTAAGAACTCTCTTCCTTTCTTAGTGACAGCAATAAACAAAGTTCTCTATACTCATAGCACTTATGTATATTTCATCTCCTTCTGCCTCAGTTGTTCAGTTTGTTGGAATCTTCAATTAAAAACTCAAATAAGTACATTTAAATTTCAAAGGTTCATTTTGGAAATTTGGATATTTTTGCTGCCTATTTTAAATTCTTTAATAAATATCAGATATGACATAGGCATAGTGTTGAAAAATCCTCCTTGCATTAAACCATTTTTGAAAGGAGCGGATACTTTTTTTTGTTGTTTGCAGTAGAATAACCTTTGCTTTCCATGATAGATACTCCATTGTTTTCAATTTGAAAATCCCGATAACAGAAACCATGACCAAATGAATATTTTCTTTTAAGATAATCTCATAAAACCTTACTTTCCTCAGAACAAGGTAATAATTTGCTCTTAGGGCAGTTTAAAGAGAAAGTGATATGAAGTAGGCAAAAATTCTTGGCAGATCCCTAAATGAGACTTCTTTTTCCTTCTAGGATTTGTCTGGCAGGTTTTGCCTATAGCAACCATTTAGTCCTTTGTCTTAGTTCTGCTCTCTGGAGTCAAATAGGAAAATAAAAAAGAGAGATTCTTTTATTCATATATCAATTATGGATATATTTTGAGTCCTCTTGTTCTCTGACTAAACTTGCCTAAGTCCTTCTAATTTCCCTTAAGCTCCACAGTGAAATATTTCCTCATGTCAATGTGCATCTGTCTCACATACGCAGGGTTAAACCAAGTGATCACTTATGTCTCATTCTGTCCCTTGGATGTTTGTGAGGATCACCAAGGAGGAGATGAACTTTTTCTTTTTTTTTTTTTGCAGTTTTTGTCAGGGGCTGGGTTTGAACCCACCACCTCTGGTGTATGGGGCTGGTGCCCTACTCCTTTGAGCCACAGGGGCCACCTAGAGTGCAGAGGAACTTTTTAAATAAGAGTATCAACTCGCTTGGCATGTTTTGAATTTATGATCAACTAATGATCCTTTATTCCTTTTTAATGCATTTCTTCAAAAACTTTTTTCCCACCCATCACTTGTACAATTGGATTTGGAAATAAAGAATGTCATTACATGTCTTGTATTTTGGTTATTTATTAATTAATTTGATATATTGATTATCTACTATATGCTAATTATACTATCGTCTGCGCAATCCTCCCAATATCAGAAGTTGAAAAGAAAATTAAGACACGGTCGTGCACATGTGGAATTCATGCAAATAGAGGGAGGGACAGGTAAAAAGCTGAAGTCAATGCTGTAGGTGTTCATTCTAAGTTTCAGATTCCCCAGTGACTAACCTGCCTCTGAGAATTGGAGAAGGATTAGACTGAAGGATGAGTAAGCGTATAAGGTTGTTAACAAAAAAGCTTGGTAGGGTGAAGTGAAGTCAGGCAAGGCAGAGGATAGAGCACAGGCTAAGTATGAAGAAGTGTTGTTCAGCTGGGGTGTGGTTTGGGTACATGGCTATTGTTTGAGAGTAAATGAGATTGAAGGAGAGATTGGTCCAGAGGGTTAAGGGGCTTGAGGGACAAGGGAAGTAGAAAAATAAATGGTTAATATTTGCCAGTGGGAGATAATGAGTTACAAAAGTTTCAGGTCATAGAGACATCATTTAAACTTTTACTGAGTTTTATATACCTTTGAGTACATAATGAAGTAAATTTGTGATTGAAAGATCATTTAAAAGGCTATAGTCGTAATTGGAATGATAGATGATATAGGCTTGACTGAGGCATTATGTATGCTTAATTATCTTTTCTGCATATGATATGTATAAAATTATAGATAAAAATTTCTTTTGTCTGCTCCCCTATAACACCTCTCTGCTAGAAATTGAAGTATATTCTAGGCTGACTACTACTTATCTATCACTATCTTTTGCTACAGCTGGAAACCCACCCAAATTATTATCATACTGTTTTACATCTCTGCATTTTATGGTTAAAGATAAAATGGAATTGTGCAATCATACCTGTATCTAGTACTTCTTTCTTTGTTCTGTATTTTGCTGCATAACACTTTTTTGCCCAAATTTTTGAGGAGGGAAATATCAGGAGGTGCATCAGACCTGGGTAGTGTGTCTAGGGAGTCCGCCTCCTGGGCTGCTACAGCTCTGCACCTGACCCACAGGATGCAGGGGTGCTATCCAGAGGGCTCTGGGTCTGGTGGAGGGGTGCTAGCCAGAGGGCTGCGGGTCTAGTGGTAGTGGGCCTCAGGGGCCTCCCCCAACCACCACCATAAGGGTAGGGGGCAGTGAGGCAGGGCTGGTGAGGTGGGTGGCAGCAGAGTCCTGGCAAGGTGAAGGGGACAGTTGAGCCCCGCACAGGCCGCAGGGACTTGCCCAGTAACCTGTAAGCTGAATGGCCTCAGCAGCTCCCCCTGTCGGCCATCCTGTGTCTGTTTCAGCTGTGTCCATCTCCACCATGGCCCCTGAGGTGGCAGGGAGGGAAGGAGCAGCTATCACAGAATGGGCAGCTGCGGGACAGCGCTGTGATACAGGCACGTTTTCCAGTGGTGTGGGAGCTCACCTGGGTTGGTTTCTCTTGGCTTCAAACCAGTCACATTCTTGAGAGGTTTCCTGAAAGTTTGAACCAAAAATGTTGGGTGTGTATTATGCACAGATGAAAATTATACATGGCAAAATATGGTAACTTCAAAAAGGAAACTTTAATTTTCATTGTAGAAAGTAAGTATGAATGATTACATGGATAGTGACTTTTAAATATTCCTAAAAATGCAAAAATAATGTGTATAATGTGCCTCTGTGTGTATGTATGTATATATATATATATATATATATATATCTCACAGGTATACATATTAATATAGCTTCCAAATGAAATGATTTACCTTTTATTTAAACTTTAAAAGAAATGTTATTTCTAAAGTATACTTTTGGTTTATTTAATCCTTTGGAAATGCTTGTCCAAACCAAAATACAAATGCAAGACTTGCTCATTTTTTAATATTTCATTAAAATTCATTGTTCTGGGGGGGGGGGTGGAGCAAGATGGCTGACTGGAAGCAGCTTCCGAAAAAGGCTCCTGTCCAAAAGAGAAGATAACCTCCAGAAAATGCGCAATTAAGCTGAATACTGGGAGCCCAGCCAAGAGAGAGAAGTGATTTCTGCGGATCACCTCTGCTGAGACTGGCTGCAACCCCTAGAAAGCACGTTTCAGGTACAAAATTCATGTGAAAGGAAGAGTGCCTGTCCCCTCCCCCAAGAAAGCTCTGAGTTTCTTGCTTTTCTGTTTCCTTTCTTTTTATCCTCCTCTTTTGCTCCTGTGAGTTTTCTACAGACAAGCAGTGAACTGTGGACCTCTTGTCTCACCCCACGGAAGAGTGCTGTGGGAAGTGAGGTGTGCTTCCCCTGAGCACTCTGGTGTGACTCTGAAAACTCTACTGCTAAGCAGAAAAACTGAATTAAAGTTTTCCCCACCATTCTGAACTTACTGTTCACCCTTCCCCCCTTACCTGATGAACCAGAAGCCTAACACCCGCTGAGACTGAGGGAGGAGGTCCTTGAGCAGCACCCCCATCCCCGCCTGCCAGGACAAGGGCCCCACCGGGAAAAGACTTGGGGGGGGCATGGCAAGCCTCCCTCTCCTCTGGCCAGGGAAGCTGCAGGCAAGTGCCCAGCCCTGTGCCCAAGCTTGCCAGGCTTTCACAGGCCTACCTTCTACCAGGAACTCTGCCTAAAACCGCCAGGCCTCTGCAGGCCTGTCCCCGGCCCAGGAATTCCTCTGGCAGCTGTCTGACCCAGCGCCCGTGCTTGCAGGCTTTGGCAGACCCGCAGTCTGTTAGAATCTCTGCCGGCAACTGCCAGGTCTCTGCAGGTCTGCCTCCAACCAGGAACGCCCCCAGCAACTGCCCTGGCCTCCGCCTGTCACCCACAGGGCCCCTGCAGGTCTGCCCCTGGAGAGTACATCCCCTGGTGACTGTGCGGCTCTGTGCCCAAGCTTGCAGGGCTTCCTCAGGCCTGCTTTCTGCCAGGAACTCTGCCTGCAACTTCCAGGCCTCTGCAGGGCGGCCCATGGCCAGAAACGCTCTTGGCAACTGCCTGGCCCTATGCCAGTGCTTGCCGGGCTTCCGCAGGTCTGCCCTTTGCTAGAGACTCTGCTGGCGACTGCCAGGCCTCTGCAGGTCTGCCCCCAGCCAGGAATTCCCCTGGGAAACATGCAGGCCTCTGCCTGACATCCGCAGGGCCCCTACAGACCTGCCCCTGGTGAGTAAATTCCCTGGTGACCGTGGGTCCCCGCACCCAAGCTTGCAGGGCTTCTGCAGGCCTGCCTTCTTCCAGTAACTTTGACTGCAACCGCCAGGCCTCTAAAGGCCCACCCTGGGCAAGAAACTCCCCTGGCGACCACCTGGCCCTGTGCCCCATGCTTGCTGGACTTCTGTAGGCCCGCTGTCTGCTACAGACTCTGCCGGCAACTGCCACGCCCCCAGGAGGTCCACCCCTGGTCAGGGACAGTCCCGGCAACAGTACGGGCATCCACATGGCACCCACGGGGCCTCTGCAGGCCAACCTTCTGCCAAGGACCCCGCTGACAACTTTCAGGCCTCTGTAGGCCTGCCTCTAGCCAGGAACTCCCCTGGCGACCCCCTGGCCCTGCATCCCACACTTGCTGGGCTTCTGTAGGTCTGTTTTCTGCCAGGGACTCAGCCTGTGACTGCCAGGCCCCCAGCCAGGGTCACTCTCCACAACTGTGCGGGGCTCCACCTGGCACCCACAGGGCCTACACAGGCCAGCCTTCTTCCAGGGAACCCACTGGTGACTGCCAGGCCTCTCTGCATGTCCACTGCAGGCCAAAAACTTCCTGGACAACCGCAAGGCCCTGTGCCCATCACTTGAAGAGCCAGACACAATGGTGAAAAATAATCATGGGGTGGAATCAATGGAAAAACTCCGGCAATATGAATAATCAGAGTAGACCAACCAGTCCAAGTAATGACAAGGCAGACACAGCATAAGATATCCTGAATAAGCAAATGGCTGAGATGTCTGAAATTGAATTCAGAATCTGGATTGCATTAAGATCAGTGGAATGGAGGAAAAGATGGCATTAGAATTTCAAGCAGTAATTCAAAAGATGACCCAAAAGATGTCTCAAGAATTCAACGAATTCAAAGACAAAATGACCAAAGATTTTGACACATTGAGACAAGAAGTTG
>CAUYON010044045.1:0-51850 GCA_963573935.1 Arctocebus calabarensis
CATTACTAGGCATCTACCCAGAAGGGAAAAAATCCTTGTATCATAAGGACACTTGCACTAGACTGTTTATTGCAGCTCAATTTACGATCGCCAAAATGTGGAAACAACCTAAATGCCCACCAATCCAGGAATGGATTAACAGGCTATGGTATATGTACACTATGGAATACTATTCAGCCATTAAAAAAAATGGAGACTTTACAGCCTTTGTATTAACCTGGATGGAAGTGGAACACATGATTCTTAGTAAAGCATCTCAAGAATGGAAAAGCATGAATCCCATGTACTCAAGTTTGATATGAGGACAATTAATGGTAATTATTCACACGGTGGGGGTGAGGGAAGGGGAGAGCAGAGAGAGGAAGAATGAGGGAGGGTGGGGAAAGGAAGAGCAGAGAGAGGGAAGGAGTAAGGGGGGGGTGGGGTCTTGGGGTCTTGGTGTGTGCCACACCTTTTGGGGGCAAAACACTATTGTAAGAGGGTCTTTTCCTAACAAATGCAACCAGTGTAACATGGTTTCTTGTACCCTCAATGAATCCCCAACAATAAACAAATAAATAAATTTAAAAAAAAAAAAAAGAATATATATTCCTACATGGAGTTTCAAATCAATTAGCAAAAAAGAAGATCCAACATCACCTAAAGGACTCCAAGGACTTCACTGAGAAGATAGAAGCTTCCTTCACATAGCATTCTGGCCACCCTAAATATAGTGGCAACTTCTGGGATCTTGGCTAAGCCCAGCTTCAACCAGCTCCATAGATGATCTTTTTTTCACCCAGGCCATCTAGGAAGTTAGTGAAATAAAATAAAGAAGTAGATGATTAAAGCAAGGATAAGCAAGTTGACAGTAATTAAGTACACAGTTAACTCCAAGTTCCTAATAGCCAAATCAAGAAGGAAAAAAAAGAAAGAACTCAAATTAACAAAAGTTAGTTGCAGGGTGCTAGCCCCACACACAGAGGGTGGAGAATTTGCACCAGGCCCTGGCCAAACTGCAATAAAAAATAGCTGGGCATTGTGGTGGGTGCCTGTAGTCCCAGTTACTCAGGAGGCTGAGGCAAGAGAATCACCTAAGCCCAGGAGTTGGAGGTAGCTGTGAGCTGTGACGCCACAGCACTCTACCAAGGGCGATAAAATGAGACTCTGTCTCTAAAAAAAAAAAAAAAAAAAGTTAGTCGTAACACTCATTCTAAGAAAAATATCTTATTTTCAGATACACTTTCTTCATGATGTTGAGTTTTAGATAGATTAATTATAAGAATAAATGCCATGAAGCTAAATAATGAGCAGTATCTTCAATAGCACTTAGCAGAAGATGAATTTTTATGGCCACTTCCCGTACAAATGCACAATTTTAAAAAACATAATATTCAATTGTGGTTGGAGAGAGATATTTCTACAGGAAGACATTTAGTGCAGATACATTTTGGTGGCACTTTCAAAGTTGTTCTTAACACATGGCAAATCAGGTTTATCTCAAATAATTCATTTGTAGCCTTGGGATCATCCTGCTCCTAATAGTTCATTGAAGGTCAGGTTGGTGGGAGCAGGATGAATAAAATTTACAGTCTGATGCGCAGTGGTTGAAGAAGGCATCTCAGAACAGCAAGGAATTTTTCTCTCTGGCCTAGTAAAAAAAAAAATTACACATAACCAAATTCTAAAACCACCCAGAAGCAACACCAAGGCAAATCTGCTCCCCAATTTGATTTTTCCCCTGAAACCTGGAGCGTGCTCCTTTAGGACAATTTTTCTCTCTGGTTTTAATGTTCACTTTGTACTTTATCTACAGAAGAATGGAGGTAGGAGTTGGAGGGTGGTTGTGTTGTAAAATTTTGCTAAAAAACAATATCCTTGTGGAGAATGATCTCCAGTATTTAAAAATCAAAACCACTGGATTCCTAAGGTCTCATTGCAAAATACTTTGTGAAATTTAAGTCTAGTTTTGAGAGACAATTCAACAGTGCTGGAATTTTTTTTTTTTTTACACATTTCTACAGACTTTTAAGCGGAAAAAGCTTATCTGAGGAACTCTCCACCTCAGAGTTTTTAGCCAAGAGCAGAGTATTAAAAATAGGGGGTTAAGGAAAGCAGTGTTGTGTGGTGGAAAAAACCTAGTGTTTGGATTCAAAAAACGTAAAGTAACTACTTGTACTAACCTGGTTAAGGTTCCCTGGTTACCTCTTTGGACTTAATTTTCTCCAAATTAAAATAAAAAGCATGAATTATAGCTTCTGTAAGAGTTAGCTGTATTATGACATGATCATTCATAAATTATGGATCTGAGCATGGTGTGAGTCTAAGTCTGTGTGTGGTACACAAATCATCTCATTTAACTTTCACTCCAAACTTATAAAGTTATATTATTATTCCAATTTTAAAGATAAAGAAATAGAGGCCTGAAAAGGCGCCTTGCTCAAATTTATTTTCTCCTGAAGGCCTTCCTAATCTCTCAAACCTCCATTCGTTAGTTGCTCATCCCATAGACTCCCCTACCACCAATAGCAATTATCACACTAGATTATGACAGCCCACGTGAGTCTTACTAGCACATTCTCAATATCTGGCACAGTACTTTGATATATAGCATACACTTACTAAATATTGACTGAATGGATGAATGAAGTAATAAACTCAGAGCCCTCCTTATGCAAAATTCTGAATGAGGGCTCATTAAGCATCCATGTAGCCCATTCTCCTTTGTCTTGCCCATCCTCCTGTTACTCTACTGTTCCTAGTTAGCACACACTTCTCTTTTTTTGCTGCTCAGCATCTGAACCCTGATCAAGACTCAGTGTGTGTGTGTGTGGGGGGGGGTAAGGCCCTATCTCTCATTAAGGGATTGTGAGGACATTCCTTCAACTATGGCTGTTCATTGGCTACTAACTACTATAGATATGAGATGTGAAGCTGCTGCCGCCTCTGCTGCTTTCCAGATTGTACTAACCTTTGTAGTTTTCCTTCCTGAGCTCTGCATAAAGATCAGAGAGACACTCAAACAGGAGCCACCCACAAATCCCACACAGTCCCTCTGAGCGGCCCCAGTGAACAGGAGAATATGAAAATTGAAGATTCAGCTTGCCTGACCTCTGGAGTGGTCCTGGGCGGTCAGGCACCCATCCCACTTGGCAGAAATTCCACATATATCAATGTAAATTACAAGTGGGATACAAAACATTTCTCTGTTGAGGGATAAAAATAACAAGCCAAGGTTTGTCCCTCACTTGAGGTACTCTCTCTGGCTAATTCCCTCTTTTCTTGCAATTAGACTGCAGAGGTTCCTCTTGGATGATGAGGTGGTTGTCCCCATTAGACATCAGAGGCCCCAATCAGCAATCTAATTAAAGGTAAAACTTCATTTAAACATTTTCTCTTTCAGAGATACAGGCACAGATAAAAAAGAGTATTCAAGTTACAGTTTCCGAATCCACTGTTAATAAAGTATTCCCTTGTGTGTGCAGGCTCATCCATGCAGGATCCTGCTACAGTAGCTGCTTCAGATGAAGAAATTGAAGTGAATTTCATAAATAAGGTAATGTGGTGTGGTAGGATTAATGGGTGGGGTCTGAGGTCCTAAATGTAAACCTCTGATGGTTCTGTAGGAGCATTTTGGCCCCCACCTTTAGCACCTGTTTTCAGAAGAAATTGGGTTAGAATAAGGATCTAGGAGAATCCCTGAAAGGCAAAATAAAAAAAAAAAATTTTAATGTAGTTTGAGAAGTGTGGAAGGAGGAAATCCAGTTTCATGTCATGCTTTGGGAGTCATGGACAGGACATTCTCAGCAGTATCTGGAGTTCTGGGTGGCTCAAATCTGCAGTCTATGAGAATGGGCTTACTCTGCTATCCCCTGGGGCAGCTCTGAGTAGGAGCCAATTGACTAGGAAAACATTCTGGCACATTATCTGGAGTAAGAAAAACATGGCTTCTGAGATACTAAACCTTCCATCTCAAACAGGGAAATAAAGAGTCCTCAATCCAGATGTGTTGTCCACAACGTTAAATGGTCAGATGTTAGGAAACAGCTGTCTCTTAGAATGATTTATCTCTTCCAATTTTTATCCAGATGTGTGTCAATGCTAGGATACAGCTGGAAAATCTTATTGTGATCTCCTTCCTCTTATAATTTCTCCATAAATGCTGACAGCATGTCAAGGGCCCTGGGCATGGGAGTGGGGGTAGGAAGCCACAGCTCTAATGCACTTATAAAAACTGAGGCAGGGGGAAGGATGCTGATGGCCTCTGGTTTTCCACGTGACACCTTAAAGGAGAGGAAAAACTTGGGAAGCCTGACTCTTCTGAGCTTTCTCATCATAGTCAATAGCCATTTGAGACATGCAATCTCAAGTTCAAGGTTTCTGAGACAGAATCACCTGAAATGCTAAAAATACATATTCAAGGTGCCTGCCACTTGGAGTCTGGACCAGCAAACATGTGTTTTGAACAAGTTCCTCTACCAGCTTTTACTTCCAAATTCCAGTCTGCTATTGCCAAGCCTCACTCACATGATTCCTGGTGCCTGTCCAGCTTTCTTACCTGGTTTCCTGGCTCTATTTAATTTCAGGAATGTAAAATCTTGAAGTGTCAGAACTAGGGACTTTAGAGGTCAACTCTCCCAACAAACAGGTACTGAGAGGCTAGTATTTTAAAGACCTCAGTTCTGACCGGCCAGAGACATATTTTTCCAGAGGCAACCCTATCTAAAATAAACAATTAATGGACTATCCGCTTTTTACCATTCTTCTATTTGTGACTAGTTTTTCATGAGTATAATTTCTGAGTATTATCATCATTATAATCCCATATACAGGGTGACCATAGAGTTCTGGGGGCAATTTAAAATAGTGGGCACATGAAGTTTATGGCCATCCTCTGTACTTTAGTACAGGCCTGCATATTATAGGTTTAAGGGAAAAAGCTGTTTAATATAAGAAGGAAGGATGGAAATAATTCTCTGACAGAATTCACAGCTACTGCAATTTCTCATTCCTGGTTAGAACCTCACTTGTCTTCTACCTCGGATGTTTCCAGTTCTCATCTCAGGGCTAATATGTGTCTCCATGGCTGGCTCCTCATAAACATCCCACTGAACCTTTAAGTTGCCCTCCAGGTCTGGTTTGCCTGTGAGCTCTTGGACAGGTTGTTTTCTTCTTTACCCACGTCCAAAATCAATGTGCAAGTTCTTATACCTTAGCTTTGCCATCACTATCAGAGTTATTCTTTTCTTTTAAAAATGGTCTTAACTAGCATGGCTGGTAAATTCTTAACAATCTGTTCTTTAAGAGAAGGGTGAGATCACATGTGTGGTACATATTTGAAGGGTCAGGAGAAAACTTCTAAATACGGATCAAAAATGTTTTCACAAAGTAAACGAGAAAATCTCATGAATGTTATGTCAATCAGGTTGGTAAAAATATTTCAGATTGCATGTGAAGCCCCCACACTGTACCCCATGTTTGAACTAATGTACACAGCTATGATTCAATAAAAAAAAAAAAAAAAAATCAAGAGCACCTCACACTATGGCCAGACAGATAAGGAACGTACCTTATCAGTACACGTTAATGTTGATATTCCATTCATTATAAAATGTTAACATCCATCAGGATTGTCTAGAGGGCTTGGCGGGATCTCAGAATTCCCCCTCACATGTTTCTGACCTGGTAGGTCTGAGTGGGGTCTCAGAATCTGCATTTCTAATAAGGTCTTGGGTGTTGTTGCCCTCTTGTCCATTATTATAGAGAAAACCATTTATTGTGTTAGGTCTAAGTCAAAAAAGAAGAGAGCTGCCTTATAATATATTTTTTTCCCCTTCATGTTTGACTCAACTTTTTTGAATTATTTCTGACAAAGTTATAAGGCAAGGTGGTCTGTACTAACCTTTCCATCTAAAATACTCTCAATCACTGTTTCTAGATAATATACCAAATCCCCACCTTCCCACCCCCTAGAGGTGCAAATAAATTAATACTCCTATTTAGAATGACTCACTACTTGTCAGAAAACAAATTCAGATCCAATATGGGCTTCACTGAGAGGCAGTCGGGTTTCATCAAAAAAGCATCAAATCTCTTTTTTTGTGTTTTCACACTAATGAGCATTTAATACAAAGAGAGATTTCTTTTCCTTTGTTTCTCTTCCCGAAGAGCTCCATTGACCTACACTTGCTATTCTGTGTAGTGAACATTTTCCAGAGATGGCAGTGATAGAAAGATAGAGGGCAGGGGTGAGCTACTCAGAGATGGGGAGGCTAGAACAGGTGCAAAGGTAGAGGGCAGGGGTGAGCTGCTCAGAGATGGGGAGGCTAGAACAGGTGCAAAGGTAGAGGGCGGGGGTGAGCTGCTCAGAGATGAAGTTGAAACAGGGGCTTTGTGGTTTATCTGAAGATGAGTGATAACCTGTTCTTTCTTTTTTTTTTTAGTACAAAGACAAGATAGGCTCTGCAGGTACAACTCTAGTCTTAATTGACTAACCTAGAAATTAGTTAGGTGTATAAAAGGACAGAAAAAACTGTTGTCATATAAATCTTAACAAAGAGGAACATGAAATTAATCAGGATAGGCCAAAAAAAAAAAAAAAAAAAAGTAGAGAAAAGACATGATCACTTAACTAGATGATTTGCATCTTGGACTTGTTTGTTGATCTGGAAGTGCTGCAGAACAGAGATCTCATAGGCTGGGTGGTCTGTGAAGCTGCTGAGACCTTCACAGCACTGATGGGGGGGATTGGTGACTGGCAGAACTGGGGGATCTGCCTTGGCTCCTGACTATAGTCCAGACTCACAGATAACAGCAGAAGTGCAATAAATAGGAAAACATAAATTGTAGTTGTTTCCAAAAAATGAGGTCTGGGGAATCAGAACAGCCTTGCCACCTACTGCCTGCATGAAGCTGCTGAGTCGGACTCTGTGAAGGAAATATGGGAATATCAGTAATACACACCTTATAGGGTGGGTGTGAGCCACAGTGAGAAATGACAACTGATCGCACAATGCCCTAAACAAATACTAGCTGTTTGTCTTTATTTTCTGTCTTTCCAATGCCCCTCAATGCAAATCACCATATATTTAAGATGTCCAGTCTAGTTCTGTAGAGCTGTGGTTCTCAACCTTCCTAGGACTGTGGCCCTTTAATACAGTTCCGGTGGGTCATGCCCCACAGGTTGAGAACCGCTGGGTAGAGGTCCTCGAAGTGCGATCTTCAGTCCGGCATCATTGGCATCTTGTAAGAAATGCAAATCCTCAAGCTTTCCTCAGACCCACTGAGCCAGAAACTCTGGAGGTGGGACCAGCAATCTGTTTCAGCAGCCCTGCCTCACAGCACCCTGAGTGAGAACTGCTGCCGTCGTGGGAGCGCGCAGTCAGTTTCAGAAAGGCACTGAGGCTCGAAGCTGATGAGTGACAGCCCTGTGGCTCCCGGGGACTCGTTTACAAAGCAGAGGCTTCCATCCATCAGTCACAGGTACTGGGGCTGAGGTCTAGCCCCCCAGGAAAGGAGGCTGGGGCCAGAGCGAGGCGATACGGGGAGTTGCATTCCGCGCTTCCTTTCCTCATCCAGCCAAGCCTCTGCACTGGGGCGCTAGTCCCTTGAGGAACCGGGAAGGCTAAGGATAGCCAACCTCGGCACCTCGGCATATGGGCCAGCTAGGCAGAGGGTAAGCAAATCCTGATTCTGTGGGCACGTAGGTAATCAGCGTTCACTTCCCGCAGGGACCAAACGTACCCCAACTTGAATTAGGTAGAACTGACGCTGAAGATGGACAGTCTTCATTCTTCTGGCTGAAGAGAGCTTAGGAGGGGAAGGACTGACATGCTGGTTAGACAAACACAGAATCTTCGGCAACAGTGCAATCAGCTTCAGATCGAAACACCTCTGCCCCTCCACCTGCTGCTTGGTGTCCCGGCTGGCAGGCTCTCGGGCATCATGGAAAAGTACTTTCAACTTCATTTTAGCATCTCTTTTTAAGGCCAGCAACAGGCTGTGGCCATGCCATGCGTGTGTCCGTGGTGGCTACATGAAGCCCTTGGGACTGCTCACTCATCTGTAGACTGCATCTGGGAGCACTGGGCTGGAAATCAGAAATGTGCCCCTTGTGTGGGTGGCCTCCGTGGGTCAGGGCGATGCTTTCCACAGTGTTCTTTGTAGAAATCTCAGGGGAAATCATTTGGCATCATCCCCTGTGGAGAACTCAGGACAGAGAAGACAAGGACAAAAATCCCAGCTCTCTGGTTCTTTTCCCTCTTGCTGACGCATTATATAATCCAATAATCCCAGTGCTTCCTCCCTGCGTTAGCAGAAGTTAGGATCCGGGAGCTGCTGGGGTGTTTTTCTCTGTCCCCCCATCATTTGAGCTCTCACAGTGTGGTATTCAACAGATTGGAAATATTATCCCTAATCGTCAAGAAACGGATTGAAATTCAGCCTCACGATTATGATCAGAGATGAAGCCAAACTGAACCGCGATGTGTCACTTTGTTATTAAATAGAAATTCAAATTTAAATGTGAGTTCAGCAAAGATTCATTAGACTCCTTTCAGGATGGTCCTCAAATATTAAATGGAAAAACCTCCTGAAATGTTTATTAAAAATACAGATGCCAAGACTCTCCTTAGGTCCTTTTGTATCTCCTCATTTTATTCCGAGTAAAAGTCAAACACTTACAATGGATGGCAAAGTCCTGTAACAGCGACTCTGCACTGCTTCTCACTCCTCTCTTGCGTCACCCCTCCTTGTTCGCCACATCCCTGAGCGTCTCCTGGCTCTTCCTGTCCTACGCTCGGCACATTTGTACGTAGACCTTTCTCTTGCTGTTCATTTTGCCTGGAACGTTGTCACCCACATGGCCACACAGCTCACTTCCTCATCTGCTTCACCTTTTTGAGTCTTTACGCACATTTGTTCCCTTCTTTGTAAGGCCTGTCTTGACTGCTCTATTTCATATTGCAACGAATGACCCCACCTCTCAGTCACCCCAAACATTTCTGAATCCCTTCCTCTCCCTAACCCTGTGCTATTTTTTCTATAGCATTTCTCCCCATTTAACATACGATGAAACTTACAAGTTTGCTCCCTCTTTTCCCACTTGGCTGTAAGCTTCATAATGAGGGGATCTTTGTCTGTTTTATTCACTTGCATCATGAACACCTAGAGTAGTGGCTGTCACATAGTAGGTGCCCTGCTATACTTGATGGATAAATGAATGCTTGATACATAGTAATTCTCAATATTTTTGGAATGAGAAAATATGGAGAACTATTACTTCATTTAACTAACTTATAGCGGTTCTTTTATCCCCATTTTATAAATAAGAAAACAATGGCTGACTAAGTAACATGATCAAGATGAAACAGTTAATTGGAAATGGGGTGGAACATGCTCCAAATGTATCTGACTTTGACATACTTGCACTTTCTGCTCTCTAAATACCTATGTACAATATCTCAGGCACTATTCTATCTAGAAGATACCAAAGGAAAAGAACCTCTCCAAGGTTCTCATCTATTACAGAAGACAGACAGAAAAATATAACTATACTACGAGGCATTTATGATCTATTACGTAGTAAGTGTGCAGACAATTAACTATGCTAGACAGCAGAAAGAATGTGACATGTATTGTCAGATATGTAGGAGAATTAGCCACTGTGTCAGAGATTAATTTTTTTTTTTTTTTTGAGACAGAGTTTTACTCTGTTACCCAGGCTAGAGTGCCATGGTATCATCACAGCTCACAGTAACTCATATTCCCAGACTCAAGTGATCCTCCTGCCTCAGCTTCCTGAGTAGCTGGACTATAGGCCTATACTACCACACTGGCTAAGTTTTCTATTTTAAGTACAGCTGGAGTCTTGCTTTTGTTCAGGCTGGTCTTAAACTCCTGTGCTCAAGGGATTCTCAGGCCTCAGCCTCTTGGTGTGCAAGGATTGCACGCATAAACCACCACACCCAATTAAGAGATGGAAGTTTTAGAAGAAAATAATGATCATTAAAAATGGAAGTAGGTTATGGTTAGTTACTCAGTGATGGGTAAGATTTAATAAGTAAGTATGGTGAAGACTAGCATTTCATCATTAGGAAAGGAAATAACCAAGAAAGTGAAGATTAGGTATGAGTTAAATGGAATTTTCTAGAAACACCGTGTATGAGGTGGCATAAAAGCAATAGCCTAAGTAAATCCATTGGATCTTTCCTTTGAATCTGTTGAAAGCTTTTTTAATGGGAAACCTGTAAATCTGGCGAACCATTCTGGTGGACATGTGTACATTTATTTAACGTTAAAGAGTATTTAAGTGCCTGCTATGTGTTTGGTTAAGGAGTTAAAATGGAAAGAGTGATGGAGGAAGCCTTTGGTCTTCAGAGTTGGTAATCTGGCAGGGATAGGAGCTAATTAAGCAAGCAGTAAAATGTGTAAAATGAAGACACATGGAGTCTATGGGAAGGGACTCCCAGAAGGCCTCTTCTGGGGTCAGGCAGATAGCAGAGAAGAGGTAGCAGAGGAAGTGACCTTTTGACTAAGACTTGAGTGATATGGAAACATTACTAAGCCCACAGGCAGGAGTTATAGGCAAGGGAGTGACAGATGGGTAGACTCGGAAGTGCCCGGAAGTGACCAACAGATGTACTGGTCATTGAGCTCTCAGAAACCCCCACAAAGTTCACCTTAGATGATGTGTAGAATGAAAAAGGAGCGAGTAGAAAGAAATGGACAGAAGACAGTTTATGAAGTGCTGTATAGGCATGTGAGGAGTTTAAATGTTGTCATAAAGGAAAAAGAGTGTCATTTTGGGTTTCAAGCAGGGAAATTATATGATCACATTTGCTTTTTAGAATCCTTAATCTTACTTCAGTGAACAGAATGCATTGAAAGGGACTAAAATTGGAAGTAAGAAGATCTGTTCAGAAGCTGAACAGATAATATCTGGTTAGGTGGGGAGGGATTCACGTGGGTAGATGAGATTGTCAAGACTCAGGGATTGACAGTGGGTAAGGGATGGAGAGAAGTGACAGGATGGCTCAAAGATGGCGTGCAGATTTCTAACTTGCATGAATGGCTCATGGGATAGTCAACTATCGAAATATAACTGGTTAGAAAGTGTGCATGTGTGGATGCCTCAGAGTGCGTGTGGGTGAAATGTAATCAGGGAGCTGTTGCAACAGACGAGACAAGAGACACACAGAAGAAGCAAAGGAACAGGAATCAGGCAGTTAGTGTTTCCTTACATTTATGGTCATCATAATATTTTAGTAAGAAGCCATATAGATTTAGACAGTGATAATGGCACAATTTTTATAACCCCCTTATAGTTTTCTAGATCACTAATTGATAACCTGTCTGTATACTGACATGTTGAGTAGATGCCTCATTTATTTAGTCAGTACTCACATGGGGAGAGTATTGAACCTGTCTACGCTGACTACGGCATTGTAAAATCCCACCATGTAATAAAAGACCTGTCTACACCCCCAAATCTATTGAAATAAAAAAACTCTATGTAAATAACATAAATTTTCTTATATAAAATGTTTTAAAACCCTTTAAAAATATCCAGCATGAGAGTTTATTATTTCATTTATCTGATGTAAACATGGATACATTATTTAAACAAAGTATTTATTTACTAGCTACAAGAGATTAGAAATACTACTCAAACCTGAATTCTTTTTTTTTCTTAAATGCAATAATCTGGGAATTTTTTAACTGCAAGATTTAAAAAGTAAATAAAGGCAAGGAAAAGCCATATGTAGTTTATCTACATGAGGGATGAATGGAATGTGGATTTTGTCTGATCTGCAGGGAGTGATAGTCTTCAAACACTTACCTGAATTCACATATACTATTCATCCAAACGGCTCATTGCATCTGCAGAAAAAGCCCGGGACTGGGCTTGAAAACATTATTCTTTTACAATGACAAACCTAACATTACTCTGGAAAGCATCACTGTAGAAAATGAACGTTCAAACTATTCAGTCAGTGCAGCAATTGTACAATGGTGAGCCTTACTAGCTAGGAGTGATGGGCTCCTGGGCTCAGAGGCTGCTCCACTCTCAGACAGGCATAGGGATCACAGACAAAGATTCAGCTCATGGAAAAATTTGTCTCATCCAGGACATGGACTTGGAAAGATGCTTCTCCATTCTACCACTGTGAGTAAACAGATGAGATTTGTGGCTTATATCCTTTATCAAGGCTGTGGTATGCTGTCATTACTTAGCTACCTTTTTTTCAGAAATTATATAAAGAATTTTCCTTCCTTACTAGGCATGTATCTATGTAAGATACAGGCCCTGGCTGCAAGAAGCTTTTACTGTGGTGGCAGAGATATGATCTTCACGACCTTCCTACTAATTGAGTGATTAGTAGGTTAACCTGCTTATAATAGGTATTCATGAATAAATGGATGAAGAATAAGTAATAAATAACTTAGAATCGATGCTGCCTGACTTGACTTCTCTGATTCCCTACAGAGATCTCTGCATCTGAGAGGTCCATTGTCCATGCAAAATGGAATACTTGAGGAAGGAAGTTTTCCCCTATTAAATACATTTTAGTTCATTCTTACAGTAAGTGTGAATATTTATACATGGTCAGGGTGAAGTTCAGAGAGGTTAAGTGTTTTATCACTGGAGTGGTAGATTATATCTCCATGGTTTGAATTTTAGTGAAAGGGAATTGGAAAAGTGCCCAGTGAAATATAGTCATCCCCTCACTTCAGCGTATTTTTTCTCTGTCACATTCTTTCCAAATGTACTTTCTTTCCTAGGTCTCTAAAGTAAAACTTTCTTAGGAAAGTATCAATAACTTGGTAAAAATGGGAAACAATTAATTATTTTCCAAGTAGCTCTCAAATTTTAATGCTTAATTCTCCTTGTTGAAAAACCCTTTTTAGACTTAATAAACATATCATTTTTTAGGATTTGAGTGAGGGATACCAGAAGGAACAGAAGATTATTCTTCTTCTTTCTTTCTTTTTTTTTTTTTGAGACAGAGTCTTACTTTGTCACCCTTGGTAGACTGCCACAGCGTCATAGCTCACAGCAACCTCAAACTCTTGGGCTTTAGTGATTCCTTTGCCTCAGCCTCCCCAGTAGCTAGGACTATAAGCGCCTGTCACAATGCTCGGCTATTTTCAGAGATGAGGTCTTGCTCTGGCTCAGGCTGGTTTTGAACCTGTGAGCTCAGGCAATCCACCCACCTCGGCCTCCCAGAATGCTAAGATTACAAGTGTGAGCCACTGTGCCTGACCCAAGAAGATTCTTCTTATTATCCTTGTAATCAGACCACGTAAGCACTGCCTGTGATGTTTACAAACCAGGTCTCTCTGATAACCTATTGTAATTAATTAGTTTGTTCATACATCCCTTTGACAATCAAATGTTAATATGACCCATAAAGTTTTTGGTGCTTGTAAGGCAAGATGGAGTTACCAAATGAGAGAGATTATGATTGAGAAGTGAAAGGCGTACATGAGTATTAATAAAATGCAAACAGTGAACGTGGTGGATGAAAGGTTATGACTGGGGTAGCCTCAGGGAGCATGGATGTGACCAGGCCTATGACTTTCTGAAAGGTCTGAGACTTGGGCACACCTAAGAAGGAAATTGTGTATGAAATTCCCAATACAGAAGAGCATATGAAGAAGTATTTTAAACTCTAAGTGAAGAGTAAGTGAGAAGTGGAAGGAACCAAGGCCACACCAAGACCATGCACTCTTTTCTGTCTTGGTGACTTCTCCCCTCACAGCTCCAGCTCTGTGTCTCTCCTTCACCACTTCTCTTCCCCATGACATCCTATCTGTTGTGCTTCATCTGCAAACTCCTTTGTTTGTTCCTCATTTTCGAGAGTAAGATTAGCCCAGATCATCTGTTCCCAGTGGGGTGGCTAAATTTGTATTTAGCCAATTAGATGGATTAGTGCCCAGTCTAATCGATTACATCATCTACCCCAAACTTGGCCATGGGTAAGGCTGCTTCCTTTAGAAGAAATTTGGGACACTGTAGACATCAAGACTAAAAATCTAGAACTACAGTCAGTTGTAGACTGACTTTAGAGCTAACTTTTTCCAGTATTTGCCATACGCTATATACAACTTTATATACTTCAAATTTATTTACCTTTACAATAAGAGTAGGTACCACCTTTGTACTCATTTTACGCAGGAGAAAACTGAGTCACAGAGATGTTCAGTAACTTCCCCAAGTTGACTCCGATTGCAAATGGCAGAGTTGCAATTTGAACTTTGTCAGCCTGGCTTCCCACATGCACGTAACTATTATGGGCTATTGTGAAGATTTACATTTCTATTTTCCCCCTTATGGTTAGTGCAGGAATCTAGGCAAGTAATATGACCTCTTTAAGCTCCATTCTTTGCATCCATTCAATGAAAATAATACCTGCTTACATAGCATATGAGATTGTTCTTGGGATTTAGGAAGAATATACTTTATTTTTTAAAATTATAGAGCAAGGCATATACATTTAAAATAATATCATCAACTAAAATAAGAAGAATGAAAGTGTCAAGATTATTGAATAGTTTATGCTCTGATAAGTCCTTGAAAAGATCATGTTTTTTTCCAAGTTCTCATCATAAAGTAGCTATAGTAGTCTTTTGTACTTTCACATGACAATCTTTTTTTTTCCTTGAGGCTGATCAGAGTTTTCTGTTGCATTGTCTAGAAATGATAATGTTATTGAAAAAGGGCAAATGTCCAAGATCTACATCTATTTTTCTCTTTTTTTCCTCCTCCCACCCATGATTATTTGTGGAATAGATAAATTTGTAACATGGTTTAAAAGCTTCAGAGGAAAGGTGTTATAAGCAATTTAATAACAACATGTTCTGCTACATTGTTTTTTTTCTTGAGATGCTCAACAACAAATTTCATTAGAGAAAGTTACTTAAACTCACTACTTAGCTCTTTAGTTATACGTCTCTTTTACTTTATCATACTTAAATTTGCACAGCATACACCTAAGTAAAGTCTCTGAAAAAGAAATCATGTCTTAATTTTTTCTCATCTGTGGACCTCTCTTTTAGCACAGCTTTATAAAACAAGTAGGAACACCAATGTGTTTAGAAGGAAGTAATTAGGAATGGAGGCAGTTTTTCTCCTTCCAGGTTTCTTTATTGTAGTAGCAAGTACATTAAATGCCAAAATAGCATTAGTCCCAAGAACATATTAACTTGCTGTGGGATACTTAGAGCTCCATGGTAACAATTATTTGCAGAATGCACAAGATATACTTTTGGAATTAAGTGATGCCTATCTTCTTATCTTTTTCTTTCTTTCTTTTTTTTTTTTTTAAGGAAAAATAACATGCATAGACAAAGGAGAATGGGGGAAGATTTAAGCCAGATTGTTATATCAAGAACAGACTTTATCCTAATGAATCCTTTCTTGTGGATGTGCTTAGGTACTTTCACTTCCCTTCTTATATTTCTCATCTTCTTTCATATTGAAAAAGTGTAGGCTTCTGTGCTTGCAGTCTGCCAGGGTATTGGGTATGTCTGTAAGGGTATGATATTATATTTCGCCTCATAAAGCTAATTATTTCCTCAGAGTATGCATAAACATGAATTTTTTTTTTTTTTGAGACAGAGTCTTACTTTGTCGCCCTTGGTAGAGTGCTGTGGCGTTATAGCTCACAGCAACCTCCAGCTCTTGGGCTTAGGTGATTCTCTTGCCTCAGCCTCCCTAGGAACTGGGACTACAGGCTCCCGCCATAACACCTGGCTATTTTTTGTTGCAGTTTGGCCGGGGCAGGGTTTGAACCTGCTGCCCTTGGTATATGGGGCTGGTGCCCTAATCACTGGGCCACAGGTGCTGCCCTAAACATGAAATCTTTGTTTTCTCTCAGAATAAGGTTCTCAGACACACTGTTTGTATTCATTTTAATTAGGTTGATGACCATAGCCCCTTTCTGACCTTTATAATACTCTTCTTATGTCTTTATCCCTGGGGTAACAGCCTGTATTCATAAACAGAGATAAGAGTTAGGAGCAGTCAGCTGCAGATGTGGTACCCAGGGCAGAAGTTCAGCCATTTTCCAGAATCCCTGGCAGCAATTATGTATTACAAGCATGGCTGAAAGGGGTCTTTTGGAGTTGGGAGGCTTAAGGGAGTTGTGAAATGAACATTATAATTTCTCGTGGCCACTGAAGCAATGAAAACAATGAAAACAATGAAGGCAATGAAAGCAATTAAGAAATTAACTCTGTTAAATAATTGACCAATTATAGTTTTTCTTTTACTTCTGGTTATGGTCCTAGAATCTTTCTCCCATCCAGTGGTAGAAATCCAATCCACAGCTGGATCAATTCATGAGTGTGTATTTTAACTTCCATATGCCAAAACTGAGGACTGAATTTAGAATGAAATACAATGATTGCTGTTTGATTAGTGTAAATGAGTTATCTTCTACCCTGGCTGGTGAGATCAGCTACAATTATACTTTCAGAGAGAATTCACCTGGGAACTGCTTTATTTTCAGTCTCCTGGGAGTTATGAAAGTGAAGATTACCAAAGGAGAGAATGCTTGAAATCTGAAAATAGACTGATGACAAGAAAGTTAGATCATTTGTGATTGTGCTACAGGTCACTGATAGCCATTTTTCCCAGAATTTCAGAAATAGAGGAGAAAGAGGGTGAGGATGAACCTGTATCCAAATAAAAAAAACCCTTGTCTAATAGTGAGTTATCCAGATGAAGATAATTTTTCCTCTGTTAGGGGACATCTCACTGAATGTGAAGTTCAAAAAGGAACATTGAGCTTCCGGTTCTGGACCACTTTGGAAGAAATGTACTTTTCCTTATTCTTCTTGCTAAGTTCAGCTAAAATTCATGGAACTTACATATAAAACATACATAAGAACACTGGAAAAGCTGGTGAGAAGGCAGATGGGCCACAGGAATTGAGGAACAACATAGTAATCTGGGTTTTCTTTTTGCCTCATGTTTCTTGGACTGAGTGCTGGGGTAACAGATAACAAAAAAATGCAAATTATTGAGAGGACAAATAAAGCCCCAAGGAAACCCTTCTGCCTCCAGCCAAAAGACCAGGAAAAGGGTAACCTTGCAATATAGAAAATTTTTAGTCAATAGGCCTTTTATTTTGGCTAAACACGTTGGAGAAAAAAATCATAATAGCCCTGCGAAATTAGTCATATCTGACTTTGCATTAGAAACCCTGAGTGACAGAAGGCAATGGAATAACATATTAAAAGTGCTCAATAAAACCCGTTACATGAGAAACTTATTTCCAGAAACTGTATTTCAAAAATGAAGATCAAGGGTGGTGCCTGTGGCTCAGTGAGTAGGGTGCTGGTCCCATATACCGAGGGTGGTGAGTTCAAACCCAGCCCTGGCCAAATTGCAACAACAAAAAAAATGAATAAATAAAAATGAATAAACTGAATTAAAAAAAAAAACGAAGATAAAATAAAGATCTTTTCAGGTTAACAAAAGATGAGAGAATTTGTTGCAAGCAGATGTGCTTCATAAGAAAAAATAAAGACAATTCTTTAGACTGAAGGCAAATGACTCCAGACAGTAATTCAACTTCACATTAAAAAAACAAACATCATCAGTAAAGGTAACCATCATAAATGGAGATTTTAATATTTAATTTTAAACAATGGATATAATGATTAGGTAGAAAATGAAGAAGGAAATAGAATGCTCTAACAATGCTATAAACCAACTAGTCTCATAGACATCTATAGAATGCTCCCTTTTAACATCAGCAGAATGCACATTTTCTTCAAGTAAACACAGAACATTCTTCAAGATAGAGTATGAGAGCTGGCTGGTCAGTAATTAGCATCCTGGCCCCACACACCAGGGGTTGTGGGTTCGAGCCTTGTCATCTGGGCCTGAGAAACCAGAAAAAAAAAAAAGAAAGAAAAAAAGAAAGATATACCATGTGCTAGGCCATAGGACAAAACAATAAATTAAAAAGATTCAAATCATATGAAATATTTATAATTTTTTTCTATGACTATGATAAAATGAAATTAGGAATGAAGAACAGAAGGAAATTTTGGAAATTCAAAAATATTTGAAATTAAATAGCACACTCCTCAAAAACCATGGAGTCAAAGAAGAAATTATAAGAAAACTTGGAAAATATTCTGTGATAATTGAAAATAAAGACAGCACAATCCTAAATTATGGGATGAAAATAAAACTATGTTTAGAGGAAATTGGATAAAGCTGTAAAACTTATATTAAAAAAGAAATATAAACATCAATGACCTACTTTTTCACCTTATGAGACTGGAACAAAAAAAGCAAACAAAACGTAAAGCAAGAGAAGAAAGAAAAGAAGTATTAGAGCAGAAATGAATAAAATAAAAAAAACAAAAAAATCAATAAAATCAAAGTTGACTCTTTGGAAAGATCAACAAAATTGGCAAATGTTTAGTTATACTAACCAAGAAAAAGAGAGAATAGTGAAATTACTAAAACAGGAATAAAAGATAATGTCCTAATGCTAGTCCAGAAATAAAAAAGGATTATAAAGAAATAATATGAACATCTATACTCAAAAAAATTAGTTAACTTAGATAAAATTGATAAATTCCTAGAACAAAAACTACAGCCAAGAAAATAAGTACAGAGTTTAAATTAATAATTTTAAATCTGTCAAAGAAAAACCCAGACTCACATGTCTTCACTAAGTGAATTCTTCCATCTATTTAAAGGAAAGTTAATAATAATTCTTTATAATCTTTTTTTAAAAAATAGAAGAAGAGAGAACGCTTTGCAACTCCTTCTGTTAACCAAAACCAGATATAGATATCACTTAGGATAGAAAATTATAGATCTGTATATTTTATGAATATGGATGCAAAAATCCTTAACAAAACACTAGTAAACTGAATCCAAAAATATTATAAAAATTGTAAACAGTGCCTAGTTGGGATTTATCCCAGGGATGCTAGCTTGGTTTGATACTGATGTATATTAATATCAATTAATGGAATATTGATATTAATTAATATCAATATTGATATAATAGTATATCAATATATTATAATTATATTATAATATTATAATCATATTATAATATTAATGATTATGATTATAATATTGTAATTAAATTATATTATTATATTAATATAATATATTTTTATATTAATATCAATTAATGTAATAAATTGGCTTAAAAACAACATGGTTACCCTGATAGATGAAGGAAGAGTATTTTACAAAAGCCAACATTCTTTAGATGCATAAAAAAATGCTCAACTAACTAGTAATAGATGAAAACTTCCTCCATATGATAAGAATATCCATGAAAAAGTCAGTTAACATCATGTATAATGATGAAAGATACTTTCCCCTTGAAAAAAGGATATCTACTCTCACTGCTTCTATTGAATACTTCTCTGGGAAGTATTGTCTACTTAGGGCACTTAGGCAAGAAAATAAAAGAAAAGGCATTCAGGTCAGAGAGAGAGCAGTAAGATATCTCTATTTGTAGATGGCATGATTTTGTACAAAATGACTCAAGGGGGCCAATTAAAAAATATTAGAAAATAGTAATAATTGTATTCAGCAGGATTACAAGCTAAAGTATCAATATACAAAAATAAACTATTTCTATACACTAGCATTAACAATCAAAAACTGAAATTTAAAAACTTCTACTTAAAATAATATCAATTAGAATAAACTACTTAGGAAGAAATTTAGCCACAGACACTATAAATTTGCACATTAAAAATATAAAACATTTTGAAAAAAATTAAGATCTAAATAAATGGAAATAAATCTCGCCTTAATGAATTGATAGTCTTAAGCTGTTGGGATGATAAAATTCCTCAATTGATTTATAGGCTTGATGCAGATCAAAATCTCCAAATCCCAATCCCCCACCTCCATCTCAAGGAATCCTGAGTGTTCAATGCCATCTTGTAAATAACAAAATTGGAGGACTATCATTTTCTGATTTGAAAACTCATCACAAAGTGACAATAATCAAGACTGTCTGGCATGGAATAGACTGATAGGACAACAAAATAAAATTGAGAGTCCAGAAATAAGCCCTTTATATTTACAACTGATTTTCTAAAAGGTTACCAAGAAAATTCAATGAAGGAAAGAACAGTCTTTTCAACAAATCATGTGGGGCCAAATCTATGTTCACATGTAAAATAATGAAGCTGGACACCTTCTCATACCATACACTAAGATGAATTCAAAATGTATACCCTCAATCTAAATGTATAAGCAAAGTCAATAAAATGCTTAGGTGAAAACGTAAGGGTAATCTTCATGACCTTGGATGAAGCAATGGTTTTTCGGACACAATAGCAAAAATATAAGCAAACAAAAGAAAGTATATAAATTAGACTTCATCTTAATTGAAAGTTTTTTGTTTCAAAGAATACCTTCAAAAATTGAAAAGACAATCCACAGAAGAGAAAACATATGCAAATGATGTGATAAGAGAACAGAATCTAAAATTTTATAAAAAACTCCTTTATAATTATATATTATAAAATCCATAAAAATCAACTTAACATGGGCAAAGGATCTGAATATTATGTAGAAGATATACTAGTTGCCACAGCCATGTGTAAAGAGGCTCAGCATCATTAGTCATCAAAGAAGCACATTAAAACCACAAAGAAATATTACTGTGCTCCCACTAGGATGGCCATGATAAAAAAGGAGCTTCACACATTGCTGATGGTAATGTAAAAATGGTATAGGTACTTTGGAAAATTCTGTTAGTTCCTCAGAATGTTAAACAGAGTTAATATATGACCCAGAAATTCCACTCCTTCATTTATACCTAAGAGAAATGAAAACATGAAGGAATACAAAACTTGTATGCAAATGTTCATAGTCACCATATTTATAACAGCCCCCAATGGACAAACCAGATGTCCATCAACTGATGAATAGATAAATATGTAGTATATCTAGACAATGGAACATTATTCGCCAATAAGAAGAAATAAAATATTGGTATATGCTACAATATGGATGAACCTTGGAAGCTTGAGGCTAAGTGAAAGAAGCATGGAGAAAAAAAAACACATGTTGCATGATTTTACTTATAGGAAGTGCTTAGTAAAGACAAATCTACAGAGACAAAAAATAAATTAGTGTTTGCCAGGGCTGCGAGAGAGGAAGTAGGATGAGGAATGACTTATAATGGGCAGCGGGGTTTCTTTTTGATGCAATGAAATTATTCTAGGATCAGATTATGGTGGTGGTTGCATAAGCCCACAAGTATATTAAGAGCCATTCATTGTACACTTTATTTTTCATTTTTATTTTTTGAGACATAGTCTCATGATGTCACACTGGGTAGAGTGCCGTGGCATTATAGCTCACAGCAGCCTCAAAATCTTGGGCTCAAGAGAGACTTTTGCTTCAGTTTTTTCTATTTTTAGTAGAGATGGAATCTCATTCTTGCTCAGGCTGGTTTCAGACTCTTGAGCTCAGGCAATCCACCCATCTTGACTTCCAGAGTGCTAGGATTACAGGTGTGAGCCACTGTTCCAGTCTCATTGTACACTTTAAAAAAAAATTAAATCTCTGCTAATTTTATCTTCTGGCAAATTCATGAACTTACCCCTCTCTGCTTGTACACTTAATAGTTGAATTTTATGCTGTGTGAATTTATGTCTCTGTAAAGCTGCAAAGGTTAAAAAAAAGAGAGAGAGAATTTAGTTGAACGCCCAAACAGGATAAACCCAAAGAAATACATCAAGACACACCATAATTTAACTTCAGAAAACTAAAGAAAAAAATAAAGGCAGTGAGAGGAAAATAACATATTTGAAAAGACAACTCAAATGCTGTTAGATATATCATCAGAAAATCCCGGAAGCTGGAGGAGTGCACAGCGCTTTTCAAGTGTTGAAAGTAAAGAACCCTGAATTCTATATCCTGCAAAATTATTTGTTAGGAAGGAAGTAGAAATAAAGATAATGTGAGACAAAGTTACATGAAAAGAATTTCACTAGCAGATCTATCCTCAAAAATTGGCTAAAGTAAGTTTTTCAAAAAGAAAAGCTATCTTGAAACATTAGGAAGAACAAATAATGGAAATAGCCACAATATGGATAAAAGCAGTAAACTTTACTTTTCCTCATGAGTTTTGCAAATTGTCTTGATGGTCTAAGAAAAATGTATAATATTGCATGTTACGGATCTCCACGTGTGTAAAGGAAATATTTAAGACAATTATAAATGAAGAAGCATCCATGGACTTAAAGGGAGATAAGTTTTCACTCTGGTAAAGTGTCCACACCGGTAGATTTTTGAGCTGCTGGAACAGCTCTGTACCTTGGTTACAGGAATGTACACATTAGTACAATGCCATAGAAGTTACATGTACATTTGTCAATGTCACTTTCTGATTTTGACATTTTACTGTATTACACAGGTGTAATCATTGGGGAAAATTGGGTGAAAGGTACATGGGACGCTTCTGTACTATATTTGCAATTTTCTATACATGTAGAATTATTTAAAAAATGACTCAATGACTACAGACATACCTAGGGTATGAGTTGTGGGAGTGTGTGTGCACACACAAGTGCATGTGTGAGTGTGTGTGTGTGAGAGAGAGAGGTGTGTATATGTGTTGAATAGAAACTTGCTCAGTGGAAAGGTGGAAAGATGTTAAAGGCAAATTTAAATTATTTTTCAGCTAGCCTTGTGATAGTCTTCATGTTGCCCATGTAGGATATTATCTTCCCACAATTAATTTTTCTTATTCTTATCTCATTAGCTTTCAAGTGCTACTACAGACTAATTTGTGAGGACATCATTGTAGTGTAAATAAAAATAAGTACTTGTATCCAGTGCTACATCAAAGATGGCCCCTTCATCATCTTGCCCCAGTGTCAGAATGCACCCCCAGCCTTGTGATTTGCTCACTTATGTGTATCTTCGATGACTACTTGCATCCTTCATGGTTTTGTCCATCACAAGACAAACTTTAAAACCTGAGCGTGTATGAGTCAAGTTTCAGTCTTTTACATGTAATTATCCAGTTCTCCTGGCACAACATTTATTGAATAGGGTATTCTTTCCCCTAGTGTATGCTTTTTCTGGGTTTATCAAAGATCAGAAGGCTGCAAGAGATTGGTTTCATCTCTTGGTTTTCTATTCCATTGCAAATATCTATATCTCTATTTTTATGCCAATACCATGCTGTGTTGATCACTGTGGACTTGTAATATAGCCTAAAGTGTGGGAGAGTGTTGCCTCCAGCTTTGTTTTAATTACTAAGAATACTCTCGGCTGTCTGATTTTTTTCTTGGTTTCATATGGAATGAAGAACTTTTTTTTTCCCATATGTTCACAGTATGATGTTGGTATTCTAATGGGGATTGCATAGACTCTGTTTGCTTCTTCTTAGTAAAGTATCACAAGAGTGGAAAAGCAAATATCCAGTGTACTCAATTCTAATGTGAAGCCAGTAGACCATCTAACTCATGCCCACTGGGGAAAAACTTATTTCAATTCCAGTTAGGGGGAGGGGGAACAAGGGAGGAGAGAGAGAAAAGGCAGGATCTGAGGTTCTCCCCCTGAAGGGGCACCATGTAGGGGTGTATGGCACACCTTTTGAGGGCAGAACATAACTGCAAGAGAGATTCTACCTAACAAATTCAGATACTGTGATTTAGTTGTTTGTACCTTCATATTGACCTGAAATAAAAATTTTTAAAAAGTGTATATTTGCTAAGCACTATTTAGATGCAAAGTAGAGTAAATTTGGACGTGAGAAACCTAAATAGAATATTTGAGGGAATAAAGAATGTCATGTTGTATCTTTTTAAGTGTTATTTGCAGCAGCTTTAACCAGTTAGAAGAAATTCAGCTAGAAATATATAATACAATCACCTTACCAAACAGAAGCTAATTATAGTTAAATCAAACAGAAGGTGGAATCTCATGGTGCAAAAAGGAAAAAATAAAAGCAATGATTAGGATAGAGAGAAGAATTGGAATGGAAAATAAACTCATCTTTAAATAAGTAGTCCCTCCCTCACAAAAAAGTTGATAACAACTTAAGTTAATACTTAAGAAATATTAAGGAAATACTTAGAAGAAGGCAGGGTATATGAGAAACCTACTACCTACAAAATTCTTTATATTCAATAAATGTCTGCCTGTTTATGATAAATGACAAATGCTTTGTAAAGTTCTGCACCTTTGAGCAAAATGGCAGATTGATAAATTTGAGAGGGCGTGAAGATTAAAACAGTAACATATCCTGGATTTGCATTGTGTTTTTTCAAGGAGCAGATATAACTGTGATATAGAGGGGAACTAAGTATCATATCCAGTTTGAATGGATTGTCTATGAAGAATTCTGTGAATCCATGTAGAAGTATCTAGTACATGTTCCCAACGACACAAAGATGACTTTGAAAGGAGCTCCCAAATTTTGTTTCCGTAGCAAGCCAGCAATGTTTACAAACCGATGTCAGAATTTAACCTAGCAAGTGTTAATACATAGGCAGTATTTTTTGTACTATGCCTTCATCTAGTAAAACATAATTATCTGTTTTGGGATTATTGGGCACAAGAAAGAGTACAGTTTAGGGGTCTTGGCAAGAAACAAGCTGGGACCTAGGCCAGTTATCCTGTGCATTCTTCCTTCCTCTCACTTGCAATATCCGCATGTTGAAAAAAGTCCAGCTAAAATAAATATAAACATGAAAGGAATTCAAAAATGAGTGATGGACTCTGCCACATTGGCTTGGTTAGAATAGAGGCAAGGAAATCGTGGTGGAAAGTATAGTAACAGCCCTCAGTTATTTTAAAAAATAATCCTTTGTGGGTGGAGCTGCCACCTCCCTACCAACTGCCTCCGTGACTCAGTGCCCATTCCCCATCAGCCCTGGGGAGCAGGCACGGGGGTGGCTGGGTGATAGACCTTATGTAGTATTCAGTTGTGAGCTGAAAAGTTTGGCTAGAAATCTGGCTGGTGGGCAGTGTTTCCCGCAGCACTAAAATGCTTTGTGACATCATCCTGCATTAGGCCCAAACCAAACAATGCATAGAGGGTGTTGCCATATTTTGCAAGCAATAGAAACTTAATACAAATAAATGTTTCTTCTTCGTCATCATCATCAGTAGCAGCAGCAGCATCCATAACCCCCAGCACCATCACCTCCAGCATTCTGGAGATCACAAATGAAGAACTGGTGGCTTTTCTCTGATAAAGACCCAATAAACCGTCTGCTTTTCCACTGAGCAGTTTAAATACATGTGTTTGTATCTATTCATGCTATTTGCCTCCCATCCTCTTATTGAGAGGATCAAAAATTAATTGTGTCAGTAAAGATCTAAATACAAAGGGAAACAATATATAAGTGCCAAATACTATTGTTATGATTTTAAAATGTACATTGGTTGTATTTTTAAAATCCGTTCTATGAATAATTATCACTATCAGTGATTGCGTTTTTGAGTGCAATGAACAGCGCAGATTTTGAGGAGCAGAAAGATGAACTATGATTTTTCACGCTTCACCTAAAAAGCTAGTATTTATTAAAACAGAACTTAAGCATGTGTACTAAATATTGACAAATCAAAATAGGAATGTGAAACTCTACTTTTAATAAGAGAACCCTTGTTTCTGAAAAGCAGAGTACACTTGGTTTTCATTTTCAGGTGCGGTAGCGTGCCTCGCACGTTGAAAATTTCCAATGAATTCTTTTGCTATCATGGAGGATAATTATTTTACAAAGAATAAAACAATCATATTTTGACAAAAATGTTAGGTTAAATTGTTTAGACAGAGGGTGATAAGATTTTTTTAAAAATGTCTTGGTAATAACTATTTCAGAATTTCAAGAAGTTGCAGAGGGAAGTTCCTTGCACCTTCTTCCGGCCTCTCCCGCGTTCACCTCTTACAGCACAGTATCAAATCCGAGAAATTACATTGGTACAATACAGACTTTGTTCGGATTTCACCACTTATATGTACCCTTGTGAGTATATATAGGAGCGTGTGTGCGTAGCTGTATGTAAATTTATCTTGTGTAGCCTCGCATAACCATTGCTGCCACACTCAAGGTGATCAAGCATTCTGTCACCACAAGATTCGGGTGATAAGGATTTGCATTCTGGATTTTATGTGGTTTGACACTATGCAAATTCTTTATTTTTTAATTTTTTTGACAGTATGCAAATTATTACAGAAAAATACATAACATATATGAAAACTAGTATAAATGATAGTGATACAGGAAAAGTGGCATCCCAGCCAGCTCCTGGAGCTGGGAGGTGTGGACTGGCTGCCTCCGCCTTGGCGGTGACGGTGCAGGGGCCACGAGCAGTGGAACCAGTAGGCTGGAGGGTAGGCACGGGGGCCGCATTTCCTAGGCCTGGGAATGAAAGGGATTGTAGCCATTCGTTTGCCACCCAGACACGACCCAGATATGTCCCAGATACGACCCAGACACTATGTCCCAGACATACTAAATGTAAGTACTGAGGGCCCCATGCAACTATATATACCCGCAGACAAAGAGCCTGGAGAGAGAGAGAGAGACAGAGAGAGAGAGAACGCTTTTCTCTCCTAACTTGGATTTTCTCTCTCTGCCAGGAGCGCTGGTGCTTCTGTATTCTTTTCTGTAAATAAACCCTGTCTTACCACTGATCTGTGGTCCATGGATTCATTCTTGGAATCACCAAGACCAATTACCTACTGAAGAGCGAAAGTCCAGTATCAATAGGAGACACAATTTTTGTCCATTTTTCCACTTGTGGGTTTCTATTTGTTGAACTGTCACATTGAAGTTACCCTAGAAAAGAATGAAGTGCATGTTTTTGTGTGCATGGCTATAGACGGAGTAGCAGTTATGCATGTATAAGCCTGCCCCAAGGAAGCTGGACAGAAGTAGCAAACGTGTTAAGAATAAAGGCAGTGTACATGAAGCCAAATTCATGCCTGAAAGGGAAAAACGGGGTTATTTATTGGGGGCAAGGGTCATGGGCTTGGCCTGTTCCCTCTCCCCTAATCTCTTTTGCACTTACAGGGAAACCTATGATATTAAAGAATCCCAAGATTTTCAAATCACTACTTCAGAGCAAACTCTTACGTTATTCTCTTTCCATGGTGTCCCACAATGGAGAACGCTCCATGTATCTCAGAGAACCAGAGAATTTAGTTAACAGTTCTTTGAGGGGGGCAACAGAATATATGTGTGTGTGTATTTGTGTGTGTGTATGTGTGAGAGAGAGGATAATACTAATTTCCCACTCTAGCCTCTGATTCAAAGAGGAGCCTGACATTTTGACTTTTATTTTCCTTGGGAATTTCGTAGAGTCTAGAGCAGGAACCATCTGCAAAGGCTGTTCTCCCTTCTGGGAGGAACCCAAGCTCATTGAGGAGAAAGTGCTGCTTGTGCCCAAGGGAGAGGGGAGGTGTGAGCACTTTGGAAGGCCGCAGGGGGAGAGGCAGGAGTAGAGGGGATACAATTCAAGGGTGGGGGTTTCCTAACAGTGAGGACTTGAACATCAAATTATGGCAGAGCCCAGGGGGGTGAGAAACCGACAAGGAAGGGAATTCTTGAAGAAGCAAGAAAGTATAAATCCACAACACAGGCATCCAGGACGGGGCAGAAAGTGGAGGCTTGGCAGGAAAGCAGTGAGGCAGAACTCCAAGAGACATGATATATCTTATATTTATTACAACCTAGGGAGGGGAAGGGAGTCGCCTTAGAATTTCCTGATAGATGGCTGGAAAATCAAGTTAGTTTAAGAAAAACACAGAACAAATGATCTGTCCTGTACTCTAGAATACACAGAATGAGATTTCACATTTACCTTGAAGTTTTACTTGTCTTGCCGTCCCCATTTGACTCCGTAAGACAGAAGTCTAGTATAAATGTGTTTGCCTTTGAATTACCAGGACTATTATGAAAGGGTGCCTTGCACAAAGTAGGGATTCAATACCAATTTGTTGACTGAATATAGAAACTGGGGCCAGCAGCTCCAGTGGCTCACACCGTAATCCTAGCTCTCTGGGAGGCCAGCGCAGGAGGATTGCTTGAACCCACAAATTTGAGGTTGCTGTGAGCTAGACTGATGCCAAGGCACTTTAGCCTGGGTGACAGAGTCTATCTCAAAAAAAAAAAAAAGAATATGGACACTGAGCCAGAAAGAAAATATCAATTATTTGGAATTTCTTCTTCTTTGAAAGACTACATTTTTGTGGTTGGGTAAAGCTCTTCATCAAACTCTTGCTTGAGAAAGAAACTTCTGAAACCCCAAAAGTCTCTAGACCGATAAGACTTGGAATTCCATCAAAGTAATGCTCAGATTCAGAAGAAATTCTAGCTTCACATTAACATCATTCTTAGATCTTTCCAAATATGGCTCAGCTTGGTTCCACTATGACAGTGTCCACTGTCTACTGCTTCCAAGTGCGGTTAATGTTCCAGTAAATCATAAGAATATAGTGATGATCCAAACAGGAAAAGTCCTCCTCTGATGGAGGTCACAGACTAAAGTCCCTGGGCCATCTGTCATTTATTTCCTTGATTATCCTCATAACATACATGACTTTCAAAAAGAGAAACATTAAATAGCATTTTGTAACAGTGAGAAGTAGATACTTATTAAATAGGAAAAATATGCAGGCTAATAGCTTAAAGTTAGATCTCTGGAATCTGACTGCTTGGGATTTGAATCCTAGTTCTGCAATTATTATACTTGGTGCATGACCAAGGGCAAATTATTTGACCTTGTGCCTCCATTTCCTTTGCTGCAGATGGAGGTAATAATTGTACCTACAGGATAGGGCTGTTTTGAGGCTGCTTTGTGAGATAATAGAGGTAACCCTTGGAGCAGTGCCTGGCCCAGAATAACTGCTCTGTGTTAGCTACTGTAATTTCCTGTGTTTGTTATTATTTATATAGTGTAGTAAGTAAAGGCTGAGAGTAGTTCCTAATTCACATAGTAAGTTCCAAATACATATTAGTATTGTTTGTTACATGTTCCATTGATAGGCTCGGCGCCTGTGGCTCAGCGGGCTAGGGTGCCAGCCACGTACATCTGAGCTCACGGGTTTGAATCCAGCCCAGGCCTGCCAAACAACAATGATGGCTGCAAACAAAAAATGGTCGGGCGCTGTGGTGGGCACCTGTAGTCCCAGCTACTTGGGAGGCAGCAGACTTGCTTGAGCCCAGGAATTAGAGGTTGCTGTGAGCTGTGATGCCACAGCACTCTATCCAGGGTGACAGCTTGAGGCTCTGTCTCAAAAAAAAAACAACATGTTCCATTGATAGGAAGTATCTGAAATAAAATGAAGGGTATGTTTAAAAACATAGTTTCCATGTGGACAAAGTTAGTTTTATTGTAGGAAATCACTGAAAGGTAATTGTTTTGTATGGTCCTCTAGTTTATTTTTATATTTTTTCTTTTTCTTAAATTAAAAAATATATTTATTTCAGCTTAATATGAGGGTACAAAAAACCAGGTCAAAATATTTGATTTTGTTAGGTAGAATCCCTCTTGAGGTGATATCGCACCCTCAAGAGGTGAGCCAAACATCCCCACACCATGTCCACTCAGGGAGAGCACCTCAGCCCCCCTCCCCTTTCCTCTTTCCTTGTTACCCCCCAACTTGAATTGAAATGAGTTTTTCACCCTTGTGGGGAGGCCTTAGGGGGATGCATTAGATCATCTACTGGCTTCATATTAGTATTGAGTACACTGGATAATTGCTTTTCCTTTCTTGTGATACTTTACTAAGGAGAATATTTTGCAACGCCATCCAGGATACTATAAAAGATGTGAAGTCACCATCTTTTCTTATGGCTGAATAGTATTCTAGGGTACACATCTACCACAATTTGTCAATCCATTTCCGAGTCGATGAGCACATCTTTGGTGATTGTAAATTGAGTTGCGATAAACAATCTAGTGCAAATGTCCTTAAGAGAAACTGATTTTTTCCCTTCTGAGTAGATGCTTAGTAGTGGGATTGCGTGGTCCTCTAGTTTAAGTTTAGCTTCTCCTGTGTTCAGTGTAGCATAAACATTTCCTTTGCAGACATAAAGTGAATTCATTGCTAAACAAAGTAAGTTCATTTTAGAAACCTTTGCTGTATGAAAGAGAGAAGTGTTACAGAATACTATAATTTAACTGAGCGTTTGCATAATGGTTGGCAAAGATAGCTTTTTCCTAAAAAGTAAGGTTTTAGTATTAAAAACAGGAAGTGAGTGGGTCCTGGACGTTGGTCCTGGAAAGGTGTCAGCATGCTTCTGTTCCCTTCCCCTCTTCCCTGGAGCAGAAAGCTGCAGGTCCCAGTGGGTACAGCTCGAGTCCTCCCAGAGGAGCCGAGGCCCTCAGGCTCCCAGCTTCACATAGGCATGGACAGGCACCCTCAGGTCTGCTGTGTTCTGACCTGCCACACAGACAAAGAAAAGAGTGGCTGACTTTTGCTAAATCATTACTCTAAGTTTCTTGACGTACAGAGTTGTGTCAACTCTCTTGCGCAGAAGTTGTTCTCTGACAATTTTAATACATAGGAGTATTAAATTTTTTCTTCTGAAAGCACCTCAAAATGCCTTATTTAAAACTTCCATTTAGATCCACCAACACTGATGAGATTGTGTGATGAACATTTAGTATTTTTTTTCTCTCTTGCAAACTTTGTTTATCTTATAGTCCTGTGATGTTTTGGATTTCAGTGGTTACTTTTCTTTTTAGATTTATGTGTGTGCATGAGATAGAGTCTCACTCTGTTGCCCCGGCTAGAGTGCTGGGACATCAACCTAACTCACAGCAACCTCAAACTCTGTGGCTCAAGTGATTCTCCTCCCTCAGCCTCCCAAGCAGCTGGGACTCCAGTCACCTGCCAGAACACCCAGCTAAGTTTTTTTATTTTTAGTGGAGATGAGTTCTTTTTCTTGCTCAGGCTGTTCTTGAACTCCCTAGCTCAAAGGATTCTCCCACCTTGGCCTCCTGGGGTGTTAGGATTATAGGTGTGAGTCACCGCATGTGGCCTCTTTTTACATTTTTTGAATTGCTAATTATAAGTGCATAATAGCTGTCTTTACTTGTAAGGTAAATGTGTAGTTTTGTTACAGGCATGTTATGACAGCTCTGTGATTGCTTTTCTAAAGAGGCCTAATAACCACTTCATTTGCAGTTAATAATATGTGTGTGTTTGTAGGGGTGTGTGTACGTGTGCATTTGGTGTAGTCCAATATGTATCGTTTCCTTCTCTTTATTTTTGTAACTACAATGTTTCAGTATCACAAAACCCTTTTATAGAAGCAAGATACTAAGAATAATTTTGTGACATCTAGCTATTTCTAGTGGTTTCTATTGTCTTATGACTTATTAACACAGAGAAAGGTGCTTTTATGAGTAGATCTTACTGACATTCTGGCACTTACTTACATTCTGATTCTATAATTTTTTTCAGGTCACAGATAAAAAATAAATAAATTTCTTCCTAAAATAAAAGAAATTTTTTGGGTTGCAGCCGTCATTGTTGTTTTGGCGGGCCAGGGCTGGATTCGAACCCGCCAGCTTAGGTGTACGTGGCTGGCGCCTTAGCCCATTGAGCCACAGGCACCGAGCCCAATAAAAGAAATTTTTTGAGGGAGAAGTTTGTTTATTTTTGAAGTACAGAATGAGGAGGAAAACAGATCCAAACAAATTAAAGAAAATACTACATATAAAACTGTGGAAATAATACATCTATAGTAATTATTGTTATAAAGCTTTTGGCCTTGAGGTATGACTTTCCATGGTGGATTATTACATCCATCTTGCTGTACCCCAAGGACGCTGTGGGTCAGATAAAGTTATTTGCCTCCAATCACAAGGCTAGAGAGGGTTGGAGATGGAACCCACATCTCTCTGACCTCTAAATTATGTTCTTTACTCTTAATCTTTTTTTTCCCATCATAGATACAGTACTTCTTTTTCTTTTCAAAGACAAAGTGAGTCTAAATGTCAAACTGTTTTTGGTCTCTCCTGAGTGCAAGATTTAGATACAAATAAAACATGTCCTTTAAAAAAAATGTGGTGGTCAATGGAAAGATCACATAAAAAACTCATTATTTTCAAAAAGAAAGCTTATAATGGAAAATCATCGGCTATAGTGCCAGATCACTTTGGACTTTTGCCATGGTAGGAATATTTTCCCCAGAAAGTTTCTGATTGTAAGAGACGTTTGTAAATATCCTATTGTTAATAGGGATTTTCACACTATTTTATTTTTTACAGAATATATCTTTTGCAGCTAGAAGAAAAAGCATTGTAATTCCAGGCATTTTATCTATGAGAGAAATAATGTGCACCATATGGCATGTCTATTATGGGAAGAAGTCGGATAGGATTTTATCATCCAGAGAATAGCACTGGGTATTAGACTGGGATTCATGTCATGGGATCATGCAGCCAGGAGCACTAAGGGAAGAGCTTGCCAACCTCTTCTAACGCATCAGCATGTGTGACGCTCATGTTATCACCTTCTCCAAAGATGGCAAATTCTGGACCTTACCCAAGTGTTGGAGGCCAGTTGGGGGGATTCAACCGAAGCAAAATTGAACAGTCTCATGACTTCTCAGGCGGGTTCTGGGAAAGATCTGAGAGGATGGTTCTAGTCTGGTAAAACCCTAGAATACATCTGAAGAGTCCGGAATTCCTGGGGTTTCCTTCATTCCAGCTCCCCCAGGTCTGGCTTCCTCATAGGTTGTTTTAATCAGGTCTCAGAGTTTGTCTTGAAACATATTTAATTAGCCTTTAAAAGACCAGAGGCACACTGGAAATAGGTGGGGTCGGATGTCTGAAGTATTACCCTCCAACAGATATTGCAATGATATATGTCTTTCATTGTCTGCCTTTGAGGTCGAAGCACTCTCACCTACACACACTGCTTCATGTTATAATTCCTCCCAACAGCAAAAGATCTTTTTTTTTAAAGATACTGTTTCTGTTTTTAGAGTTCTAAGTAAAAATTCAGTTGTAAACTCCTATGGCCAGAAGACATCCTATAGTAAAGAGTATTAAATAGATCTTGGGGAAAAAATAGGAAAAATGATGGAGGAAAGGGTTGGCTTTTTAAAAGGAGATTCTATAATGTTTTTAAAAAGAAAGTAAAAGACTCCAGTTTAGGGGCAATTTATAAATATTACAAATGGAAAGGAAAGTTTCTCCATTCCTTTCTATCTCTGACACATAAGTTACAGAAATTTAATAAACTAAAATAGAAAAAAATAGACTGGGAGGCCTGAATAATTTTCTTTTTTTTTTCCCCCAAGGTAATAAGTGTTGTGCCTGAGTGATATTCTCATTATGTCACTGAAATTTGCACCACTACATTGGGTACAAGTCCTTTGTAAACAGGGAGATCTCGAAGGTATCTCTACACTTAGAAATAATCATTTACTCTGTCATATTAATAAGATATTGATGGAGGGCTAAGGTGACTGAGAATGAATAAGTAAATATTTGATAGCCAGTTTGATAAATACGATTAAATAACACTGTTACCTAGCTTTCTTTAAAAAATGAGTAAAGCAGAAAATAAGGATTAATAATATTTTGAATTTTTAAATCATTTCATTTGAAACATGGTGAAAGGGACCAAATGATGCTATACTTAAAAAGAAAGAGTGAAAACAGAAGTTCAGATGCTGGAACTCCTACATAAAACTTTCTCTGAGCCAAACATTTGAATTCCTCAATCAAGTCATTTATAAATCCTATTGATATTTGGGAAGAATATAGAACACTTTAACGTTAAAACTCAGACATTGGCCCATCTGCCTCAAATAAAAAAGAATAATGAAATAGATGGCTTTCTTCTGCTTTCGGAGGATGCTAATACGGAGATAAATACTTCATAGGAAATGAAAATGAATGCGATGTCTGTTGCTGTTCCACTTGGTTTAATGTAAAAATATAACATGGAAAAGTCCATGGCTCTCCTGAGCCTTCTTGTAATTTCAGTCTCAGTGACAGTGAAGGACTCTACAATGAATCTCTTAATTCTGGAACGCTGGATGAACTCAGCATAGCTAACTTGGTACAAGAATGAGCTCCCAGCGGTAGAAAGCCAGAATTGTTACCCCTGTTTTAAGTGTACAAAGTGAGGCATCAACTACAGTTGAATCCTCTCTCAACTCACTTAAAGCATTCTTTAGCTTGGAATCCGGGGCCTCCTAAAACTCTACACAAACATCTGGAAGTGTAAATAGCCACGCTTCTCTGTTGGGGAGAGGACCAGTGGGCTCCCAAGGCTTGGAAACTTTTACCCATTCCTTACCACAGCTTCCATGCTTAAGAACCTACTTAGACTTTTTATTTGGCATCTTTTGAAGTCCATAACAATTATTTAGGTGATATTTCATATATGTATAAAGTTAGAACTAAGAACTGCTCAATATGGTAACCACAAGTCATCTGTGGATATTAGGCACTTGAAAAATACATAATGTGAATCAAGTTATGCTGTAAATATACAATACACATCAATTTCAAAGATAGTACAAAAGAAAGCAAAATATCTCATCATTAAATTTCTATATATTACACATTGCAATGATGATTTTGGATATGTGAAGTTAAATAAAGTATATTTTAAAAATTTCATCTGTAAATGTAAGAAATTTAACACTACATATGAGATTTGAATTATATTTCTGTTAGCTAGTCTGGCTAGAATGTACAATTCTATACATTATCCAGATAATTAAAAACCACTAGAAGTCACCTCTCTTTAGGGGAAAGGGAACTAAGAATATGCCAGGTACTAAGCAAAATGTTTTATCCATATTGTTTCACTGGATTCTCACACCCCTTTGTGAGGAAATTAACATTGGCTAAAAGAATTCCCAAGAAAACAGAGAAACTCACGATCATTCCCTCTGATTTTAATTCCTAAACCATGGATGACAATCTATTATTTTATTAGCAGACGCTATGTCTTTTAAAAGTTAAGCTAAATTAGTATAAAAGTAATAAAGAGTAATAAATTAGTATATGAGTAATTAGTAATAAAATTAGAATATAAAATAATAGTATTAATATAATAGTATAATGACTAGAATTGTTGAATACACTAAAAATGAGATATAATGCTTTTGTCCCTGGGGTTCAATAGTAAGACACGCCTATACTATAATCCAGACTCCATCACTGACCACCTGCGTGTTCTGGGGAAGTGGCCTAGGCTCTCTTAATGGAAGTTTCTTAGTCTCTAATGAAGATCAGAGGAGAAATTGAGATAAATACATGCTCAGCTGTGCTTATGCACAGGACCCGGTTGCATAGCAAATACTCAGTTAGTTTTAGTTGTTTATTACTGTTACTGTCATTGCTTTGAGTCAGGCAAGCTGGAGGTTGAATCTCAATGCTGTGACTTAAAAGGTGAAAAATTTGGGCATATTATTACCCTGTGTGAGCCTGTTTTCCATAAGTACAAAATGAGGATATTATTATTTGTTTTACAGAGTTCCTGAGATTAGTGATCTTAGGACACTTAGCACAGTGATTGCCATATGGGAAGCAGGCAATACCAGGCAGGTATCAGTATTTTCTGCCACTACCTGCTTTCCTACACACAATGACAGTGGGAAAATACAGGGACTCTGGAGCCAAACGTTCTGGGTTCAAGTCCAGGTCCTGCTAGTCTCTAGCCATATATCCTTCAGCAAAAACTTTTTTTTTAATTTCAAGTTAACATAATGGTACAAACCACTAGTTATAATGTTTGCGTTTGTTAGGTAGAGTTTGACTTGTAATTGTGTCCTGCACACAAGAGTATCCTTCAATTTGTTTAGCTTCAGCTTCCTCAGTGATTGCTAGAACTTTTGTGAGAGTTAAATGAATCCATGTAGAGAGATAGTGCCTGGCCCATAATAAGTGCTGAATAAATGTGAATTATTTTAATAGCTCTGTTGTTAATTTTTAGCTTTTCATATTTTACTCTTCCTTTCATATTTTCAGTGTTTTCCTTTTGGATTCTTTTCAACATATCCTTTGTACTTGCAAATTATTGTTTATTCTTTTTTTTGTTTGTTTTTATTAAATCATATTACTTGTAAATTATACGGGAACAAATTGGTGACACTTGGAACTAAAATTAGTGCCCTGATCTTGATCAGTGTGTTTATGTGATATCATGATTGAAGCAATTTGCAAAGAGTATGGTCACAATAAACACGTGTGGTTTTCATGTTACCCATCATCTTCAAGTTCAAGTTTCATTCTAGACACAGTCAAGAAGTTGAGATTCTAACAACATTCTTCAAAATCACAGAAATTTGTAACATTTGAAATCTAAGTAGCCAAGAAATATCACTGTTGCAGAGCTGGGCTAGAAACTTTTGACCAACTTGCAAAGTTGTTCACTCAAATGAACGGTTTGTAGCATCCAACAGAATCTTCATCAAGGGCTGTGATGGGAGTAATGAATAGCACCAGGCCACATTTGTTGAAGGTCATGTCTTCATGTCAGGTCTGGTTGAAAACCACTGGTTGAAAGTAAGAAGTGAAAGTTATTAACTAATCAACAAACACTGATGTGCCTTTTGGTAGGAAACTTTCAAAATCACTTATGTTTCACCTTTAGATAAAAGAATTTTTTTCTATAAAGTTTTATAGAAAAATAAGAGTTTAGAAGGAGTCTGATCATCCCATTTGCATTCCCTTTCCTCATTTGCGGTAAATTTTAAATTTTTATTAAACTCAGGTTGGTGAGGGTGGTGTAGCTTTCCATCTTCTTCTGCATTTAATACCCTGATGAGTTTTGCTTTCACCAACCTGTACATACAGTGTTGCTAAGCTCCTTGACTGTGGCACCATTGATCATACATTTTAGCCATCAGATTGAGTTTTGTTGTTAACTAAATAGTTGGTAGAACACTACAAAGTCTGGTACAATGTATTTACTTGAAAGCCTAATTTGATATAAATCGTCTTTTAATTCCAAGGATCATAGTAGGCATTGGAAGCTCTACTGAGTGTCCTAAGACCCCATTCGCTAGGCAAAGATAACTTCAATGTGATACATTGTGTTAATGATAATGAGATTGTCTCATTTTTAGCATATCCTTGGCTTTGTTTCTTTTGTGGAAGTCAAAGGAGACATGTGAAGCACCGGGAAATTTGTTAGTTCATTGAGCCTCTGCCTTCAGACTCTTTTTAGGCTCCCACAATGATTTTGCATGAGTTGGAGGAAGTGAATTTTGAAAGTACATCAAAGATTAAAAAGGTAACTAAGCTGCTACTTTTTGTTTAACTAATTGCTTTCACTTCATTCACCTTTGTACTTTGGAGAGGAAAGTGAACAAATTTGTTCTGTTCTGAGCAGGGAAAATGCTTAATAGGCATTTAATTAATATTCTCCAATTCAATGGCACTTAAATAGTTTCTTTTGCAGTGTGAAGAAAAATTGTGACTCTAAGAACATGGAAGTTTTGCATGGTAACTTCCAGGTTCCCTTTTCACTCTATTTTGAAATGGGCTGAATAACACTATTATTTGTCCTTGCACAAAATAATTTTGCAAGTGGATAGTTTAAAAATTTAGTTTCATAAGACTAATGCACTTATACTTAAAACCCAAAGCAGGCCTGCATGGTGGACCTGATTGCTAAAGGCACCACTGAAAATTATTTTTGGTCTGCATGGAGTTTTGAGAAATTTCTCCTTTCTTAAAAAGAAAAAAAAAAAAAGAAAAAGTAATAACTTCTCCTATGCCTCTAAATCTGTATGTGAGTTTTTAAGATGACCTTCGATGTTTTTCTGTGGTTTCTGTTGTACAATAGAAATAAATGGACTTAAGCATCAATGACTGCCATATTCCAGGATTGTGACTCAAGAGCAGAAAGTAACAGGTTGCCTCTGGAAACCCCCAGGTGCTTAATTTGACTCCCTCCTTGCCACATCTGCATTGTGTATCCTTTTTTATCTACCAGTCTCCTAAGGATCTTGTCTCACACCTAAAAACTTCTAACCTCTGAGTAGCAGCAAATTTAAATGATTACTCATTGCAGAAAGGATTGCATTTTTTAGAAGCAAAAATGTTGAAAGTTTTTGAAAAAGTAGACATTCAGGTATCTATGATGCCAGAAAAGCAATTTGAAAAAAAATTTTAGTCCTTTTAGAGAAGTAGCATCCAATTCTTTAAATAATTAATAAGATCAGTTCTTCCTGGGGATAGCTGAGTCTTCTGATTCAAGTGATTAAAAAGTTAAGTAAATGTAAGACTGGGTGCAGTGGCTCATGCCAATAATTCTAACACTGTGGGAGGCCAAGAACGGTGGGTTGATTGAGCTCACCAGTTTGGGAGAAGCTTGAGCAAGGACTGAGACCCTGTCTCCACTAAAAACAGAAAAACTAGCTGTGCATAATGGCACATTCCTATAGTCCCAGCTATTTGGGAGGCTGAGGCAAGTGAATTGTTCAAGCCCAAGAGTTTGAGTTTGCTGTGAGCTATGATGCCTCAGCACTCCACCCAGGGCAACAGTTGATTAAATATAAACATCTTTTTTTTTAAACTTAAAAAACATATCTGTTTAATGTTTTTGATATAAAGGTAAAGTCTTTGCATCTGTTACAAGCAGTTGAACCTCTAATTTATCTTTTTACATGAATCTCATCCCTTAATCATCATGTAAGATCTATAATCTCCAGGTTTTTAAATACATATATTTATTTATTTGAAAAATATGGAGATATCTCTTAATTCTTACTCTAATCAGAATGATAATAAAAAGTCAAAAGAGAACAGAGGTTGGCATGGATGTGCTGAAAAGGAAACACTAATACACTGTTGGTGGGAATTTAAATTAGTACATCTATGGAAATGAGTATGTGGATTTCTTGAAATATTAAAAGTATGTCTACTATTTGATCCAGCAATCCCACTACTTGCTATCTACCCAAAGGAAAAATAAGTCACTATATATTAATCAAAGGTACTTGCTCTCATAAGATTATTGCACACAACTCATAATAGCAAAGATGAGGAATCAACCTGTGTCCATCAACCAATGAGTGAATAAAGAAAATGTGTGTGAGTTCTAGCAATTAAATTCATGAACTCTCCACCGTGGGCTTACGTTGGCAGCAGAACACAAACAACTTGGTAAGACTTCGTGAACTTCATCTACCAGTGTCTCGCAGCTGTGTTCATGATGAGGCATGCTGGTGTCTTGCTCAGTGGTGTTGGTTATCATTGTTGCATGTTTTCGAGGGTTGAAATGAGATATTGGAGATTAAATTAGAGTAACAAACAAAGATTTATAAATTTCTTCTAAAACTTGGCAAAAGTTAAAGTGAAATCAGGGACATGTTAGCTCAAGTTTATGGAGATAATCCCATGCAAATGGCAGTGTATAAATAAACATTTTTCTGAGGGGACAGAAAGTGTCACTGATGAAGAGAAGTCAGAGTAACAAGCAGAACTGATGAAAACATTGCAAAAATGTGTCAACTTGTGCATCAAAATTGTCGGCTGACTGTGAGAAGCATAGCAGACCAAATAAATACTGATAGAGAAACAGGAAAATCTTAACTGAAAATGTTGGCCAGCAACTCATGGCTCTTGCATCATGACAGTGCACCAGCTCACATGGCACTTTCTCTGAGGGAGTTTCTAGCCAGTAAGCAAATAACTGTACTGGAACATCCTCACTACTCATTTGATCTGGCCTCCAATGACTTTTTTTCCTTAAGCTAAAGGAAATATTGAAAAGAAGACATTTTGATGACATTCAAGACATTCAAAAGTAATAACAACAGCTCTGATGTCCATTACAGAAAATCAGTTAAGTTGCTTTGAAAGATGGATTAGGCATTGGCATCAGTGCTCAGATTCCCAAAGGGACTACCTCAAAAGTAAACATAGTCCCTATTCAGCAATGAGGGATGTAGCATTTTTTCTAGGATGAGTTTATGAACTTCATTGTCAGACCTCATATGCTATTGAATACTACTCAGCCATAAAAAAAGAATGAAATAGTGTCTTTTGCATCAAATTGGATGAAAGTGGAAGTGGGGACCTTATTTCTATGCCTGAAATAAAATCAGTTGCATTTTGGGTGCAAAATATTCATATTTTGATGGAAAATCTGACCACAAAATCCATTAAATATTTGAGAAAATATTTAACATTTTCTGATAGTTTGTGTAAATAAGCAAACAAAGATGCCAAAAATTTTAAGTGCCCACATCTTTGACAACACTTAGGGTACTTTTTTGTCTCCTTATATCTTCTTCAAGAAGTACTATACCAATATTATTTAATAATAAGTTGGAATTTAGCTCGCTTACACCCTCCTTATTTGCTTTTTATTTATCATTCTTATATTTGCCTTTATAATTCTAACATCATTAACTTTAGTCATCATTTCTTAATCTTGAAACATTTTAGAAAATGATTTACCTATAGATTTATAAAGAGGAAAAAACTTTATATCACATAAATTCATGCAAATGTAACAATGAAAAATAAAGTTTATACTAAAATTCCTATAAATCATAGTATCATTTAAAGAGTAGGACACCAGGACAATTGGAGAATTTAGATTGTTCTATATAGCACAGATGGTCTACAGAAAAAATTAGAAGGCCATAGTCACTGCAGTGACTTCGATGGGGCGGTCTTGATGGGATATGTAACCACTGAAGCCAGAAATTGCAGGAAAGATAAGAGATTGTTTTTCTTTTATAGGGAGGATAATTTTTCAGGAACTATCATCCAGAGAATTTCATCCACATAGATGGCCAATTTACATAAACCAAGATAACCCCTCTGTTCCTTTTCTTGATTAACAGTCACGGAAGATTTTTGAGATATTTTTTGCTTGAATTACAGGAATAATTGTTTCAACTCTCATGCTTGTTCAGCTGGTGTGAAATTTAGCCCTCAGGTCTGCTGAAGAGAACTTAATCATGAGTGAACACAAATTCTACATCCTATCTCCTGCTTCCTAGGTATTGACTAATCCCACTTCCTGATGATCCTAGCACAGTGATTAACCTTTTAGTGAATTCACAAAGCAGCTGCCCCAAATTCATTTAACACTCACCATTTTCAAATTGCCCTTAATACGTAAAGTACCGACTGACGTTGTTTCTCCATGTGTGTAAGGATGTGACAGAAAGAATCAAACATTATTTAACTCAAGAGAAGAGAAATTTCAGGGAACTTGCACAGACCATCTCAAATATTTCATGACGCTTATGAGAAACATGTTAAAACAGTGCAACCCCAGAATTTAAAATGAGGACAGAAAGGATGGGTTTCAGTTTAGTTTATGAGGATGGGCTTCCTGATGCTTAAAGCTGTTTGCCAAGGAAATGTTGTGCTCATGAGAAAGAAGATATTACCGAAGACTCGTTGTTTAAGCAGAAGGTAAATAATAGCTTGTTGGATTTTTAAAGTTGGACCTTTTACCATCCAACTCCAGGACTCTATGAATCAATATACTGTATTATAATGAATCTGAGATACCATCTGTTATAAAAAGCATCCTGATTTTAGAAAGGCTACACATGAAAAATTGAAGGTGTTAAAGCTGATGAAATATGTTCATATGTTCTTATTTCATGAGGAGAGTTCTTGGGTCAATATAACTTTGCAGTTTTCATTATTTTCTCTATGTCTCCCCTCAATACTTTTCCTGGTTTAGTTAGTCCCTGGGTGTGTTTGAGTTTACATGTATTATAAATAACCAAAAGATATTTTCTATTAATTTTTTTTGCAAGAAAGTGATTGACTATGTGACCTCGGGCAAATGGGGTTTAGAAAGAGTTTCTTCTGATAATAGATTTATCAACAAGCTAGCAGGAGCATGTAAGCTTCAGGTTAGACAGTACCTAGGGCTGGCAGAGGACTATTGCTATATGATAGTTTATTGACAGATTATTTAAGGTGCACTTTTCAGGACATTTCATTATAGTTGGATTGATTCATACAAAAATTTTATATGATTCATACAAAAAATTATATATTTATTTTTTGTTTTATATAGAATACATGTATTGCTTCTTTAAAAAAATAATTTTTGCCTTAATCTTGTCCTATTAATTTGAACATTATTTAATGCCTAGAAATCATGGAAGAAAATAATTTATGTCATACTTCACATTTGCCTTTTAAAATGTATTAGGATCCACTTTTCGTGATTACAGTGACTCTTTCCCCGTAGAGATAAGTTGCTCTGGAAATGGAATCTATCCCTGACTCCAGAATTGCAAAGCTAGTAATTTTCAACATGTTTGTAGCTTTCATGCGGCCATTCTTTGCTAACTTGGTAAGAAATATGATAGACTTTCAACTTTGTTTTCCTCTTCCTGGCTATTAGGAACTTTGGAAATGAATATCAGAAGTGGAAAGGGTCAATTTTCTGCTTGCCTACAATCACGTCCAATTTAGCCTCTTGTACAATTCTCAGACATTTTTGGTATTTGTCAAGTGCAAAAGAGAAAAGCAGAGGTCATCTTCAAATAAGGCTTTAAAAACAGTGCTCTAGGATAAGGGCAATGGGAATCTCATTTTCAGACCAAACAGTGTTTAAAAAATGACACATGCAATCACAAGTTGTCATTAAATTTTTCTAAGTACATCTGAAAACTCATCAGTTGCGCCGAGTGCTCACTGGCGTGGTGGCATGGTCTTTTATGATGCACAACCTGATGACAGACTCATTTTTCTCCTACCAGGTTGATCCCAGTGAACCAGGGTCTCATGGTTCTAGGAGATGAATGTTTTGGGATGATGTGCCTTGATACATCTGTGAAGGCCTCTCTTAGCTCCTTTTAAGGGATATTATTATAACTAAGGAGAGAGCTTTCCAAGTATCCATGTCAACACAGGTATCCTTCCAGATGTAACTCACATTTCTTAGTGACTTTTATAGTCATACCCATATGTTCATTTGTAGGCAAGTAAAGTAAAAGGTAAATATTTAAGTCACAAGATTCTTTCACTCTACTCTTCTAATTGGTATTTAGTTCCCATATCTGTGTTATTTGTGAACTATGCATAATCATTTTGATTTATTTTTGTGATGGAGCAGAATCTGGACTGAATTGTATTTCCATGAGATGTCACTAATAATTTCAGATTCATAAATTTAGATAGGAAGCAGAAAACCACATAATGGAGCCTGTGCTTTTCTTATTAAAGAGAATTTTGTGTTGCAAGCATTTGTTTACCGCCTCATTTTGTTCAATATAGGTGTGTGATTTCTGAACACAGAGAGTTGTTTAAAAAGGTAGGATGTATCCTCGGAGTCCTTTTCACTTAAAATGGCAGGATTAATATTCATGTAGCACCACACACAGGTGCACGGCTGTGCGATTTTAGAGCTATGTGTTCCATTCCTGCAAACTAGCTAATTCCAAGACCTCTGTTTAATCTGACCAAACGATAACAATCAGATGACGATTTTTCCAAGGAATGCCACACCACTTTTTCTATAGTCTTTCTCACCCTCTCCCCCTTCCCTTTTAACTCCACTCTCCCTTTTCCTCCGGAGAGGACCGAACAATCTTCAAACGGTAAGAAGAATGCTTGATTTCAGAAAAAATGAAAATATGTCTGTTGCCATTGCAACAGATAAGCAACCTGACAGCCCTTTTCAATTGGGAGAGATTTTAGGCCTCACTCCCTTTAATGACGAGTAAGGTCATTGTTTCAGCTTTTGCTAATTTGTGATGGCCCCAGCTGCCCTCTCTCATCTGATCAAAAACATTCTCAAACACGAGGTCAGTTCAGTCTGGTGAAATAACTGACACAAGGCGGAGGGGAGCCTGCCGCTTTTCCTTCTAATGAGCAGAAAGCAGGTACATGAAAACAAAATAAGGTGGAGGGGTCAAAGACTGCACAACACACCGGAGTTCAACTCCAAGTCCATCTCGCATCATCCCGGCTGCTGCACTACTCGCAAGTGAAAGGGTGAACGGAATAGCCCAGTCCTACCCTGCAGAGAAAAACGAGTTGATGTCAAGATTTATCAACCTCTCTTTCCTTCCATGAAGCCTCTTCTGCCCAGCCCCCTTAACAGGGGCCCCTGAAGTCATTAATTGCAGGTGGAGGGGCTAGAATCACCCGGGGAGCTTTTAAATACCCGGATTCCCAGACCGCAGTCAGACCAATTAAATTAGACTCCAAGGAATAGCACCATTAAAAAAATAATAACAACAATTCAGGTAACTCCAGTGTGCAGCCAAGTCTGAGACCCAGCGGGGTAGTCTGAGCAAGCTGGAGAAGGAGTAAGCGTGGCGTCTGACAAGGCTGTGAAGCTCCACTCTCCCCAAGGATACTTCGCAGACAGTTGGAAGAAGGAAGGGCAGAGAGAACAGGAAGGACGAAGTTGCGGGCTTCCTGTCTTTCTCCAAGTCAACCGCAGTCTCCACCCACCCGCTGTGGTGACCCAGGCTTCTACCCGCTGTTTCAGGGGTGAAGAGGAGTGAGGCTGGTCCCCAAGCTTGGGGGACTGGGCAGGGTGCTACCCAGGGACACCTCACCAGCCCCAGGCGTGGGCCGAGCGCTCCTGAGAGAAGAGCAGTTTGGGGGCGCGAAAGGAAGCCGGCTGGGGCGCAGGTGGCGCTCGCAGCTCCAGCCCACAGTTAGCCAATCGCGGGCGCAAGCGCAGCCTGGCGGCGGCGGCGGTAACGAAGCCCGCGGAGCCAAAGGCGGCGCCAACCAGGAGCAGCGCGCAGGCTGGAGTGCGAGCCGCGGCGAGGAGCCAGGCACAGCCGTCGGCGTGGACGGTTTCCCGGCCGAGCAAGGCGAACTTAGCATGGGGAAGAAGTGGAGGGATGCGGCGGAGGTGGAGCGGGGCTGCTCCGACCGCGAGGACAGCGCGGAGAGCCGCAGGCGCAGCCGAAGCGCCAGCCGGGGCAGGTTTGCCGAATCGTGGAAGAGGTTAAGTTCCAAGCAGGGGTCCACCAAGCGCTCGGGACTCCAGTCGCAGCAGGCGCCGGTGAGTGCCCCGGGGACAGTCCCCGCTCTGTCTTCGCCTCTCCCCCGGCCCGCTACTCGAGCCCTGTCCATGGTGCTGAACTTGCCTCCTGGGGGCTGAGCCGGGGAACTTGTGGAGCCGCTTTAAGGAGGGAAAGTGTTGGGGGCCGCGAGGAGGGGTAGGAGGGAACGTTTTCCTCTCCCTTCAGCGGGGAAGAGTCTTCCGACGTCTTTGGTGTCTCTGCAAAGCGAAAACAGAACTCAGCGTTCTGTTGGAGAGGCGAGGGGCTCGTTATGGGATCGCTGGAGTTTGGTCTTGAGCAGAGCGAGTGAGGGGTTGTCGAGGGGGTTGGTTGTGCACTCCCGAGGCGCGGGCTGTGCAGCCTGGTGGAAGCGGCTCAGCATCCGCGGAATGAGGGCGGAATGCAAAGGGCAGGCCATTTTCACTCTTCACGTCCCACACCCCCACTATTTTAATGGGAGCGTTTAATTGTTTGCAGAATGTCATTTGCATACGGAGAATAGCAAGAATATCCCAGGTGCTTATGCTCTTACTGTTTAACATACACGGCGTTCAGAAAACAGTTTTCCCACGTGTCAGCGCATCTTCAATGTCTAATTAGCGCAATGAAAGCACTCCAGTGAAATTAATATAGGCATCATGTGTGTAGACAAGTACAGCTGATAAAAAAAACAAAAAACTTTAGCTGCATTTGCATTTTAGTATTTGAATATTATGGTTTTTTTTCCTTCTGGAGGGAGAGTTCTAGAAGAGAGAGGAGAGCCCTCCTGTTGCTCTCGGGGGAGGAGGCTACCCCACTTCTAACTTCTATGCGGTGCGTGTGTGTGTACACTTACGTATTACGTCCAGAGGGCTTGACAGTAGGTATTGCATAGTGAAGAAAATTAGATTTAATTAAAAGAAAAGATAGTACATACAAGCATTGTATCCCGTAGCGTGGTTAATGTTACCCTGCTCTGTTTTTGAGAAGTCGTCATTGACGATTAAAATGTAATTCCTAGAAAGATGTTAAAACCCTTACTTTAACAGAATGAAATATAAACCCTTAAAATCTTTGGTGTCTTTATTTTGCTTGCTAATTAACATAATCACTGTCAGGAAATGTTAAATAATTTTCTCAAACACTTGTTGTGTGTTGTGTGCAGGTTTGCCATCAAAATACGCATATAGGACACCCCAAATACAACTGACTTTATTTCAACCATAGAAATATTGTTTGTTTAGAAATGTGGACTTGAAAATATTTTTAAAAGGAGGCTATTAATCTGAACATAGGTTGTTCTGAAATAATTATCTGAAAAGTATAAATCTGCTTGTTATCAATTTTGTGAACTAAGAATTAGTTTTATTTCCATTTTAACAGTGATTCTAAGTATGATTCTCAGGAACTTCTGCTTTTTTTTATTCTGTGCAACAGGTGTGTGCTGTGTATATCAGGAGCATATGAAATCTTCCTAGAACTATGTGATCAGTTAGAGTAAATAGCTTGCAGGTTTGTTACCTAGAATAAAAAATATGAGAAAGAGCAAAAGAGGATACCATGACAACCAGAGACAGCTGGAAAAGTAGCCATGTCCCTCTGTTTACTGAGGAGTGGTGCTGCATCTATCTGTAGTGACGGTTAACCGAAACATCAGTCATTCAGTTAAAAACAGCAGTGGCACAAGTTTGTGCTTAGATGCTTCTCCTTACCATGTATGGAAAACTTGATATGGATTTTGTTCTAAAAATCTAAGAAGTAGTCCTACCTTCTGTTTTAATTATCAGGCTTTTTGATAAACAAAGATTAGGAGGTTAAATCATAGAGCTAGGATGGTAGTTTTTCACAAAGGTTTGATTCCGCTAGTTGCTAATTTTGACTTCATTTGTGAGACACCCAACTTATTTATTCAAGCAGGAGGAAGGGAGTAATAATTCTTGCAGCAGGCATGCTTATAAAAGTTTTTAATCTTCAAGATAAGAATTTTTCTCTCCTGAAGGTAAACTGGTGCTATTTTCAAATTTCATTGTATTAATATTTTATGTAAAAAAGTACAGCTTAAACTATAAAGTTTATGGCAGTTAATATGATTAATGCTGCTTTTTATTCATTGTTATGAATAAATAAGATGTTCTTTAATATAGCTGTGGATCCTATTCACTGTGTGTTATACTCAGAAATATTGTGGCATCTACGTTAATAAAATCATATGAGTATTTTGCTATCTCCTTTGAACATAGATAAATGGGGAAAATAGGGTGAATAATAAAACATAGGGGTTTTCTTACATCTTCTTTCTTGTGAGAATGCAAAATAGTTGTTTTATTAATATGGTCTCTATTACTATCTTCTCTGCTTTAGTTCAAGGCTTGAAATTATTTCCAGTTAAAGTTATTCCCTGGGAAGGATATAGTTCATGTGTCTGTCCCCAAGGGGAATGATTGCATTATTTTTTCCTTTTTACCAGCAACAAAGTGTGTATGCATCATAGTGGATGGCAGATATTTACTTGAGCAAGCAGAGTTCTGTCACATTCTTGGATACCCAGAAGCACCTTATCCATGGTCTGAATCATGGTATTTTTGTGTGTGACATGTAGGGGAGTTTGAATTCCCCCTGTTGATTAGATTTCCTATTTACCTATCACTAGATCTGAGGAGGTTTTCTTAGAGGTTGGGTGGCTTCAAAACTTTGATGTCAATATTAGAAATTACACGGTTACATTTCTGGCAGTCTCTTTGGTGCTCAGGAGGTGACCAGTCTCCTGATGATTATGGAGCATGGCAGGCCTACAGTAGGGCAGTACAGGGTGTGTGCCATCACTACACCACACTTTACTACTTGCTACGACTACTTTTGCTAATCACTTAAGCCAAAGAGTCTGTGGTTACTGTGAGCTATCATGCCACAGCACTCTACCGAGGGTGACAGAGTAAGTCTCTGCCTCAAACTACCACCACACTTTGGGGTCTGTTTGTGTTCTGGTGCCAGACAGAAGCAGCACCGCCCTGTACAGCAGCTAGAGGAGGTGGTTGCTGTTCGTAGTCCTAATACTGGCATTCAAAAAGCATGTTCTGAAGTTCCGTGTCACAATAGTGGGTGTGTCTAACACATCAAAGTTTCTTGACTCAAAAAGATTTTTTTTTCATTTTTGTAATCTAAGAAACACTCTTCCATATGGACTTTTTAAATTTTTACTTTATTAAATCATAGCTGTGTACATTAATGCAATCATAGGGTACAATGTGCTGGTTTCATATATAATCTGAAATATTTTCATCAAACTGGTTAACATAGCATTCATGGCATTTTCTTAGTTATTGTGTTAAGATCTTTATATTCTGCATTCAGTAAGTTTTATCTGTACCCTTCTAAGATGCACCGTAGGTGTGGTCCCACCAATTACCCTCTCTCCACCCAACCTCCCCCCGCTCCTCCTCTCCCTTGCCCCTTTCCCCATATTCTTGTGCTATAATTGGGTTATAGCCTTCATATGAAAACTATAGATTAGTTTCATAGTAGGGCTGAGTACATTGGATACTTTTTCTTCCATTCTTGAGATACTTTGCTAAGAAGAATATTCCATATGGATTTTATGAATTTTATTAGTATGAAAAATATTAAATTTATGCATTGGAATTTTGAGCATCAAACTAAGTTTCTAAGGTATTCCTGTTTTAAATAATGTCTTGGTGGAATTGGTAAAATAGGCATAAAAGTACTTTGAAACCTCTTTGTCTTCATTCTATAGGATCTGGATTTCATATTTCTCCTTGAATTGCTGTTCTTGTTTTTCTTATTTGTTTTGATTCTATCCGCACAGAAAAGCGTGGCCATCTATAGAAAGGTGATTCAGTAAGTGCTGTTTAGCATTACAAATATCAAATGTGCACCTCAGCATGTGTGTAGTTTTAATTTTATTTTGTTTTCCTTTTTTTCCAAGATTAAAAAAAAATTCAGATATAAGGGTACAAATGTTTAGGTTATGTTGTTTTTTGGTTGCAGCCGTCATTTTTTTTTTTTTTTTTTTAGGCAGAGCCTCAAGCTGTCACCCTGGTTAGAGTGCTGTGGCATTATATCTCACAGCAACCTCTAATTCCTGGGCTCAAGCGAGTCTCTTGCCTCCGCCTCCCAAGTAGCTGGGACTACAGGCGCGTGCCACAACGCCCGGCCATTTTTTGGTTGCAGCCATCATTGTTGTTTGGTGGGCCCGGGCTGGATTCGAACCTGCCAGCTCAGGTGTACGTGGCTGGCGCCTTAGCCCATTGAGTCACATGTGCCAAGCCTGTTGTTTTAATTTCTGAGATAAAGTTCACATTGCAGTCAAACCTTCATCCAGGGGGCTGAACACCTTCCCATTGGGCACATTAGGCGAGAGCCTGCCAATCACCCTCCCTCTTCCCCCCTCCCTTCTCTTTCCTCTTTCCTCTCCTCCCCCTCACTAGACTATACTTGTGTTTTTCTTTCATGTTGTCATGTAGTTGTTTATATATTGGCTTCATATTAGTATTGGGGACATTGAATACTTTTTCCCCCATTCTTGTGATACTTTACTAAGAATGTTATTTTTAATTTTAAAAAGGCATGTTCCTTCCATGGTCCCACAACTATTTAACTGTTTGTTTTCAAATAGATGGAGATTTAATTTAACCTCTGAATAAGCTCTGTCAAAGAAGAAAAAAAGCAACAGTTCTGAAGGAGTGAAATGATGGATTTGTAATTAGGAGTTGTTTTTCAGCCTTAAATAGCACACTGGCTTTCACTAATGCTATAATTACCCTTATCAGCAGGTGCTAACCACAGACTGTCACACCTTGTGCAGACAAGTGGACAACTAAGAGTGTATAGAAATGGCAGCATTGCAAAGTAGGCAAGCCCATTGCAGCCACTTCCCAAAGTTGCTCTTCCCACAGTTGTTTGAGATGCTGTGCAACCAGCAGGGACTCCATGAGCAAACCTACCATTCATTTCTGAGGCTGACTTGCCCTGTTTGGGCCTAGTAGGTGATTGCCATTTCTTCCTTCCAAAAGCTGAATTCTTCAAGGTCTTAGAATAAATGAGGAAAAGCTGAGTCAAAGGTAAAACTAAAGTAAAAAGAAACCCAAATCTCATCTGCCAACTGATCGCCCATTTGAGGATTGCGTGGATGGTAGGTCCTGCTGTGGCTGTGGTAGGAAGAGCTGCAACTAGGTGAAAAGCACTGTCGTTTCCTTTTTCAATGTCTAATATGCTATTGCAATGTCATTAAACCTTTAATAGTTTGTTCTTGTTACACGAAGGGTTCTCTTGGTGAAAGCAGATTGAATCCCCTGCAGTGCTAGTCCAGTACTGAATAAACCATTTCTCGACAGGTTGATTTTTTTTTTTTGTCTATTGCCTTTTACTCACTGTATATGGGGGGGGGGGAAGCAAAAACTAAACCCCAAACAAAGGAGCAATGTTGTATCAATCAAGAATGTTCTTGTTACAACATTTTAATGAGGAAGAAAAAGCTTTTTTTTGGATAATAGTCCATTTCGTTTAAGCATGAAATAATATCTTTTTCTAGTACTCAATATAAAAACTAATAAGCTTTTCCTCCACATTGTAGGGAATTACAAAATTTAATTTAGTTTCATCTTTGAGGGCCATGACTCTGCTAGGAAATGAGTAATTCAAAGATTTTAGGTTTTGGAGAGTATTTTTTCATGGCGATGGTTTTAAATTTGTTTTCATTATTCCAAAAGATACCAGAACAGTACTTCCTGTCATTATTTACTGAGATCTTTAAAAACAATTGACTCATTAAAAATAACTTATAAATAGTAGCAACATATTATATTCACTTGGTTAGACCAGCTGTGATGGACTATGTTTTGTTTTTACTTTTTGTTTCCTTCATTTGCAAAGCCAAAGGAGGGCTACTAGAACAGAAATGGAGGGACTGTAGAAAACATTCAAATAAACTTACTCATTCTAACTTTTGTTGAACATTTAGGAAGTGTTAGGCATATAGTAAGTACTACACAGCCTCCTTAATGGAACTGGTATTTCACACAAGAGAGAGATCTGGAAAGTGTCGAGCCTGAGATGCATGAAACCTAGACACATAGAGTAAAAGTAAGAGTAGCCAATGCCCCTCTGAGGGTGGTGGTGGGAGGTTTGAATAAAAAGCTGCTAAGACCGTGTGCCTGATTGTCAAACGATGAAGAAAAAAAAGAGTTGCATGGATTTGGTAATTTGGAAAGAGGGCAAAAATACCTTTCTGAGAGTCATTTCAAATGAGTCATGAGGACAGACACCTGAATGCAGTGAATGGGAGGCAAGGCAGATGAGGAAGAGCAGTAACAACTTGAACAAGAACAAGTATTTGTGTAGTACTGACTGTGCTCCAGGAGCTCTTCTAAGCTCATGACATATGTTATTTATCGATTTCCTAATTTCCCATTAAAGAAATTCCATCATTTATTATAGTTAGAATGTAAGCTTCACGAAGATAAGGATATTTATTTTGTTCAAGAGCCTTAAACAGTGTCTGGTGCATAGTAAGCATTCGCATATCTGCTCAATGAATGAATTAATCAATTACTAAGTATATTAATAAAATACTGTTAATATAAGGTAGACTTTAGGTACTTGGCTATGAAGAGAAAAAGAAATAGAAGCAGGAGAATTTTCTTTTTTCTTTTCCATTATGGGAGCGATTGGCTTATTTGCTGAAGGAAGAACTTATTGAAGAAGAAAGCTTTAAATAAGTAGGAAATAGAATAGCAATAAAACTAGTCTATAGTCTCGGGAGAGGTGGAATTTGTTCTTTTTTTTTTGTAGAGACAGAGTCTCACTTTATCGCCCTGGGTAGACCTGGGTAGAGTGCCGTGGCGTCACACTGCTCACAGCAACCTCCAGCTCTTGGGCTTAAGCGAGTCTCTTGCCTCAGCCT
>CAUYON010044046.1:0-35574 GCA_963573935.1 Arctocebus calabarensis
CTGGAGATCTAGTCATGATCAAAACTCTTCCCTCTAATTCACCTTCCCTGACCCCAACTTGGGAAGTCCCCTTTCCTGTTATCTTGTCTTCTTCTACTGTTAAAGTTATAGGAGTCAATTCCTGCATACGTCATTCATGAGTAAATTCCTGGAACCCTCCATCTTCTACGGAGGCAGGCAATGAAGACAGCCAACCACAGACCACCTACACTTGTGAGCCAAAAGAAAGTTTGAAGTTATTATTTAGGAAACAGCAAGAAAAATCCTAATATGGTTTTCTTTTTGCGTCACTGAATAAGTGCTTCTGACCTGATGCTATTCTACCTTTGCCTATTACTGATTATACCAATCAGATTTATGTTCTCCAGAAATGTCATCAAGCCACATGCAATAAAGATGTTTCCAGTCCATGAACCCCTGTATCACTCTCCCTCTGGAGAAACCCTAACTGCCCCCTTCTATCATCACCTGATTCAGCAGGAAGCAGTTAGATCAAGTCTTCACCCTTTTTCTCTAACAGCAGTTAGAGAAGGAGGGAGAATTGATGCAGGACATTTGGCACTCTAGCTGACCTGCCGCCTCCTCCTTGGCAGTGTCGGTGCTGCAGCGGGCAGCTGAAGAACCAGAGGGCTGGATGACAGGCAAGGAGGGGGACCTCCAACCCCCACCGGAGGTTCCAATAGCCAAAAAGCCTGGACAACTGCTGAGGAGACACCTGTGCCTTGGTGTCTCCTTCACTTTACACTTAGGACTAAATGTGGAACCCCCATTTCCTATGCCTAGGTCCATTTCATGTGAATTTCCTAGACCTCAATTCCATGAATGGACTGTATCCATTTATTGATACATTCATTCACCTTGCCCCCCTCCCCCGCAGGAGGGACTGTATTCATTTGTTTCCTGGCCAAGGAACCCATACACCTATATATACCCTGAGACTAAAGGCCCAAAGGAGGAGATGGGGGAAAGCCCAGGAGAGAAACGGAGAGAGCTTCTCTCTCCCCACCTGAGTTCTCTCCCTCTACCAGGAGCTTTAGTGTTTTCTGTATTCTTTTCTGTAAATAAATTCTGTCTTACCCTTGGGGTGGAGGGGGAAATAATGTAATGAAGAATAATAAAATACATGTATTTAAAAAAAAAAAAGAACTAAAGGATTGTTACTTTATTATATGACACATATATTTAGAAATAGCAAGGGTGTTTCTTCTTTATTAATTTTCTTTTTCAGAATTTTCCTAAATATTCCTGCATTTTTTTAATTTTTCCAGATGGATTTTGGATGACATTATTAGTAGAAAAATCATAAAAGTATTAATAATTGATGTTGAAGTTATAGATAAGCAACACTGATTTTTCCTACTCAAATGATAAAATATCTTTATATTTATTTCAGTGATACTTTCTGTCCTTCAGAAAAATTTTTACCTTTTATTCAAGTAGGTATTACACCTCTCTTATGAGGTATATTTCTAAATATTTTATGTTTGGAGTTGGAATTGCAATAAGAAAATTCATCTATCTTTTCAGGTAAGGTATTATTTATATAGAGAAAACCTCTTTTTCCTAGTTAAGAATTTTAAAAATAATTGCCACTCTGAATTTTTCCCATAGCTAACTTTTTAATTGATTCATGCAGATATTCTTGGTTAACAATCATCTTGGAATCAGGAAATAATGATTACCATATAGTTATTATTAATAATATATGTTATATATATTATACACACACATGCATATCCTTATATTTTTTTTCTTTTGCTTCTTCCAATTCTATTGCCTAGTATTATAAAATAATTCAAAATAATGGCTGTTTAGTTAATAAATATTAAGTAAAATATTAACTTTCCTTTGAGGACAAATTATTTTTAGTAGGTTAAATTCATGTCCATCCATTCCTATTACATTGCATTTATAGCAGGATATCAAATTTAATAAAAATGATACTTCTTTACATATATTGAAATTTTTTTCTTCCTCTTTTATTCTATTTAGAGGATGTGCTATAAGCTATAAACACTTGCTGTGAAAGTAGTAGTGTTTTTAAAAATATATGTAAATTTTAAAATCAGAACATTTTAATTACTTATGATTCAATAATTATTATGTTTTATGGAAAGTTAATTCAAGGAGATATTAGGTGTACAGTCTACCCTACACAGGCAGTTCCAGCATTGTGCACTCATTTAAAGTGTAAGTTCCATGCTCATTTCAGCTGCTGGGTGTGTCTCTAGTCCCTTTAGTGTGTATTTCCCTATTCCAACAGCACATTCACAATAAACAATGAGAAGTGCCATGATCATGAAAATGAAAGGAAAAAACTGAATTATTTCATTTATGTCATTTTATGTGAACATAACATTTTTACATGTTTAAAAATTAAAACAATAAAACTGAGTACATTATTTGTTGATACAAATGAATAAAATTTGTACTGAGTTTCAAGTCTTTAAAATTGTAATTTATTCATTTTAATTGGCATGGGTTTGCTTTCTTGACAGCTTTATTGAGGTATACTTCCCACAGCACAAAAATTACCCATTTTAAGTATACGATGATTTTTAATATATTTACAAATTGTTAAACTGTCACCATGATCTAGTTTTAGACCATTTCCACCATCCGTATGAGATCTCTTGTGCTCATTTGCCCATGATCTCCATTCCCATTCCCAATCTCAGGCAACCGTTGATCTGCATCCCAAATGTGTAGATTTGCCTTCTTAAGGACTTTTTAAATAAATGGAATTATACACTATGTAATATTTTGCATCTGGCTTCTTTCTTCAAGCTGAATAATAAGATACAGAATCATATAATCAAAACTAGTTTGGGGGGTTTTTTTGTTTTTTTGTTTTTGTTTTTTTGTAGAGACAGAGTCTCACTTTATGGCCTCGGGAGAGTGCCATGGCATCACACAGCTGACAGCAAACTCCAACTCCCGGGCTTAGGCGATTCTCTTGCCTCAGCCTCCCGAGTAGCTGGGACTACAGGCGCCTGCCACAACACCTGGCTATTTTTCTGTTTTGCAGTTCGGCCGAGGCTGCGTTTGAACCCGCCACCTTCAGTATATGGGGCCAACGCCTTACTCAAAGAGGAAAAGAATACCAGTAGTACAATCCTTCATCATACTGCTCAGTCCCTATTAAATCAAACAAAACAAAAATGAATGAAGATATGCGTAGGGTAGAAAATCAGTTGCAATACTTTGGCCAATAATAGAAAGCAGAATTCAGAACAGTTTAAAAATTGAAGAAAATAATTTTCTTGCTCTCTCTGTCTCTTTTTTTTTCTGGTTTTTAATAAGAGGAAATTGGAAGACAGGCAGTGACTCCATGATGTCAGAAGAGACCAATATATCTTTAATTTTCTCTGCAGTTCTCCCTGTGACTAACTCCCCTCCTAGTTACAAGATTAAAACCACACTCTTCAGCCACATGTAATGTCCTGGGGAAGGAAATGGATAATTAATTCCTTTTCTCTCTCTCTCTGACTCTGCATGAAAAAAATCTTTCATATTCCAAATCCCTCAAACAGATTTCTCGTCGAGTGATGTTAGTGGCTCCATCAACTCAGTATAGTATCTGACATCTAGAAAACCCTGAGTAACTGATAGTTGTTAATTGAGAATTATTAACAATTTATTTATGGAGCCTAAAAAAAGGGATCGATAACATTTATCTAAAGACGTAAATAACTTGTATGTATTCAAGAATGACATGGTCGTGTTTATAAATAATTTCAGGAATAGATAGGAAGGCTTGGTGTCTAGATGTCAGTACTTTCTATTATCAAATAACACACTAAATATAATTTTAATAAAAATTCCAAGTGATCTTTTTTTTTCTTGGATTAAAACAAAATTTTTCTCAAGTTCACTGAAATGACTGGCAATGACCAGTCCCTGGTTGGAAGTAAATGGTACTCAGAGTAAGAGTTATATTTATAATTATTTCCCTTTTGTGCAGTGCTGAGCCCAGTTTCTGAATAACTAATTGTCCAAGAAAGGAAGAAAGATGGACATGAAGGTATAGTTGTAACCTATGAGATCACACAATCATTGTTCATGGCCAAGTCAGGCCAGAGAAGATGAGATAAGCATTTGGAAATCTGGCCTTCTAAAAGTAAAAATCAGATTTCGGCAAAATACATATGCTGAAGGGGAACATGGGTGCCTAAAACCCATGATCATAATTTTTAAAATAACTCCTTATATGAAGGAAATTTATTTCCAAATACAATAATTCATAATGATGAAAACTTAAAGCATTTAAATGTTCAAATGTAGGAGATCGACTTAACTGAATTTTTAATCTTTATAACTTACTATTATTAAATCGTATAAATTAAATCTATGTACAAAAATATATACTGTGTAAATATATACAAAGATAGAAAGATGGAGGCTAAGAAATAGTGCATATAGTACAATCCATAAAAGTAGTTATTTGTGTGTGGAGGGGGAGCATTTTATTGGTAATTTTCTATTTTCTATGTTTTCTGAATTGGAAGAAATTGTGAAAATGCTCTTTTCCTAAAAAATGAACCAAAAGCTAGGAAAACCACAGAACAAAATTAGGATTTATCGGGATTTATATCAACTGTGAAGTCTAGTCTTGTTGCTTCTTAGCATGATTAACCTGGACAAGTCACTTAACGGGTCTGCTTTTATAAATGGAAAATGATAAAATCATTAAATTAGTTCCTGTCTAAGGACAGAATTAATAAGCCATTAGAACCATACATATTGAAATTCCCAACAGGAAACCAGATTGAGTCAGAAGAGTTATAAAATTTTGGAACAGCAAGGAAAAATAAAGAGAATTATACAAACATACTAAGGCTCAGTTTCTCGCCTGGGTTAGGCGAGATGATACTGAAAGTCAGTGGCAGAATAGCAGTAAAGCTCTCCCATCACTAACAATAACAAATACGCAACTGTGCGCTTTCTAAAAAACAGCAATGCAGTGACAACTCCTTTATAAAAGGAGTTTATTCTTCGTATTTATTAATATGCACTCTGTCAACCTTTCACTCAACCGGTCTTCACAAAGCACCTCTTGTGTGACTGGCTTCAGGTTGTGTGTTGGGGCTGCAATGATGAGTGGGTCTGCGTTGAAGAGGTCCCCAGAGGATGGTCAGTGCTGGAGCCCAAGTCACATATGTAGCAGAGTGTTTGGGAATAGCTTCTGAATGTTCTCCCCGCCACCGTGAAAGTCGTACATGTTTGTGTCCACAGCACAAAGAAAACAAGCAAAGAAGGGGTAAAAGAGCGGGGTGGGTAGGGTAACTTAGTCCATCATCTGCCTTCCATTTAGGACTAGCATTAAACATGCCTGACATATTAACTTTAATCGTAATCTTAAAGATCTCCAAAATCTGGATGCCTGATTTATTTGATATCTGTTGTCGTATTCCTGTTTTCTGAGATGAATGAAGTTCATACTAAGCCCTAAGACATATCTTTAGTATGAAGTTTGTTTATTAATATTAAAGCTTTTACTATTAAAATCCAATGCATATCTGAAAATCTTAATGTCATTTCCTGCATTCTTTTCCTTTTATATTTTACCAACTAAGCCTTCAAAAGAACAAAGGAGTATTCTTCTCTGGCTTTTTAATTTAGGGCATGTTATGACATGCCCTTGTGTTTTGGCTTTTCATTTCTATTTTGTAAATAGCAAGGCAATACATTGTACAAATTGTATTCGGCCATAATCATTGTAAGTTTGTCCATTTCACAAAGTCTTTACAGAATGAACTACTTAAAATTATAAAATTGCATTAATTAGCATTATAATATTCTATTAAAATAGTTCTCTACCATCTTTCATGTGTCTCTTCCAATTCACATGACTGTTGCCACCAAAGTCATATAAGGACAACAAAAAAATTGCAACTTGGTTTTCTAAAACAGACTATAAATCTCTAATTTTCTCAGTATTATTCCCTGGAGAATTTTAAGAACAAATAAATCAGAAAGTAGGTTGTGGAACATTAGATCTTCCATGTAAACTCTTATTTTGTTATTTTTATTATGCTTAATGGACTTCTTTTTATTCCCAAACACTGCCTTTTGTTTGTCTAATATCAATATTGCTATATCAGGGGTTTTATTTTGAGAATAGTTGGTATATTTTTCCAATTTTTTACTTCATTTTTTAATTTTTGGAATTTTATTGTGAATTTTATATACTAAGCAGCCTATATAATGTAAATATATAGTTTAAAGAATAAAGAAATAGTCACATAAATTCACCAGCTAGTTTAAGGAGTAGAACATTACCAATACTGCCTTCCAGACCACATTTCCCCCAGGAGCCACCACTGTAAGGAATTTGGGACTAATCCCTCTCCTGCTTCTTATAACTTTAGAATACACATATATCACATTACAATAAAGATATCTGTACCAGATTGTTTATTGCAGCCCAATTCATAATTGCTAAGTCATGGAAGAAGCCCAAATGCCCATTGATCCATGAATGGATTAATAAATTGTGGTACTTGTATACTGTGGAATATTACGCAGCCTTAAAGAAAGATGGAGACTTTACCTCTTTCATGTTTACATGGATGGAACTGTAACATATTCTTCTTAGCAAAGTATCTCAAGAATGGAAGAAAAATTACCCAATGTACACAGCCCTAATAAGAAGCAAATTTATATCTTTCATGTGAAGGTTACAACCCAGTTATTGCACAAGAAGAGGGGGAATGGGGAGAGGGAGGGAAAAGGAGGGAGAAGGTGGGGGAGGGAGGATAAAGTGTGAGATCACACTTGAGATGCATCTTTGAAGGGTCAGGAGAAAAATACTAAATGCAGAACACAAATGTTTTCACACAGTAAATGAGAAAATCTCACGAATGTTATGTCAAACAGGCAAATGAAATTATCTCAGATTGTATATGAAGCCCGCACACTGTGTACACTAATGTACACAGTTATGATTCAATAAAAAATAAAAAAATAAAAATAAATACACATATGTTTCAAATAAATGCTAATTTTCAATTTTATATGAAAGGATTCAGACATTATACTTTCCATGAAAGCTCTCTTTTTTACCCTTAGAACACCAAGATATTTACCCAATGCTAACTGAGAATATGTGTTTGTTGTATAAATATTCTAGAATTTAACCATTTCTCTAAAATAATGGGTACTAGAGGTTCTTCTGGGTACTTTGCTACCATGAATAATGCTGCTATGAAATCACTTGGGCATACCTTCTGTTATCTAAGTATAAGAGAGTGATCCACAGTAAATGGCATATGAACAAACAGATTTGTAGGTAACTTAGGTGTATTGTCCAAATTCAGACTAATATATTAGTTTGTATTGCTGCTGTGACAAATTATCACAAACTTAATGACTTGAAACTACATTACTTTGGCTCTTTTTTTGTTGATATTTAAGTTCTCTATAGATCCTAGCTATCAAGCCTTTGTCTAATTCATAATATGCCAGTATATTTTCCCATTCTGAAGGTTGTCTATTTGCTTTGGTTGTTGTATCCTTAACTGTACAGAAGCCTCTCAGTTTATTTAAGTGTCATTTATATATTTTTGTTGGTGTGGCAATTGCCAAAGAAGTCTTCTTCATAAAATCTTTCCCCAGGCTGATATCTTCAAGGGTCTTCCTCACACTTTCTTCGAGAATTTTTATTGTTTCATGCCTTAGATTTAAATATTTTATACAATCAATTTTTTGTAAGTGGTGAAAGGTGCAGGTCCAGTTTTAGTCTTTTACATGAGGTTATCCAGTTCTACCACCACCACTTATTTTTTTTTTTTTTTGAGACAGAGCCTCAAGCTGTCACCCTGGATAGAGTGCTGTGGCATCACAGCTCACAGCAACCTCCAGTTCCTGGGATCAAGCGAGTCTTCTGCCTCCACCTCCCAAGTAGCTGGGATTACAGGCACCCGCCACAATGCCTGGCCATTTTTTGGTTGCAGCTGTCATCATTGTTGTTTGGCAGGCCCGGGCTGGATTCGAACCCACCAGCTCAGGTGTACATGGCTGGCGCCTTAGCCCGTTGAGCCACAGGCGCCGAGCCACCACCACCACTTATTAAATAGGGATTCTTTTCCCCTGTGTAGGTTCAAGTTTGGTTTATCAAAGATCAGGTGGCTATAAGATGTTAGTTTCTATGTGGTTTTTTATTTGGTTCCAAATGTCTACATCTCTATTTTTGTGCCAATACCATGCTGTTTTGATCAAGATGGCCTAAAATCACTGGGCAAGAGATATGAATAGAACCTTCTCTATGGAAGATAGACTAATGGCTAAAAAATATATGAAAAATGCTCATTGTTCCTAATCATCAGAGAAATGCAAATCAAAACCACTCTTAGATATCATCTAAGTGAGAATAGCCCACATCAAAAAGTCTCAAAGTTGCAGATGCTGGCACAGATGTGGAGAGAAGAGAACATTTTTATACTGCTGGCAGAACTGCAAACTAATACTGTGAAAGGCAGTTGGAGAATCCTCAAAAAACTCAAATCAGACCTCCCATTTGATCCTACAATCCCATGACTGGGCATCTACCCAGAAGAAAAAAAAATTCCTTTTATCATAGGGACATTTGCCCTAGACTGTTTATCGCAGCTCAATTTATAATCGCCCGAATGTGGAAACAACCTAAATGCCCATCAACCCAGGAATGGATTAACAATCTGTGGTATATGTATACCATGGAATACTACTCAGCCATCAAAAAAGATGGAGACTTTACATCTTTTGTATTAACCTGGATGGAAGTGGAACACATTCTTCTTAGTAAAGCATCACAAGAATGGAGAAGCAAGAGTCCAATGAACTCAATTCTAATATGAAGGCAGTAGATGATCTAATACGAGGTTGGCATAGAGGAAAGAGGGAGTGAGGAGAGGGGAGGAGGAAGAAGTATGGAGTCACGGTGTATAGCACTCCTCTTACGGGTGGGACACCTCTTGGGGGTGAGACACAATTATAAAAGGGACTTTACCTAATAAATGCAATATGTGCAACCTAACTCCTTGTAACCTCAATGAATCCCAAACAATACAAGAAAGAGAGAGAGAGAAAAGGGTGCGGAAAACATTATTAAAGAAACAAAGCATCAATAAAACATGATAAGGTAGAGCACTTGACGTGCTTAACAGTATGCGTTCAAATAGAATTTGTTCAACAAAATTTGAGGCTCTAGAATTGATAGATACATAGGAAACAAAAGAAAATAGGGGTGGCGCCTATGGCTCATTGAGTAGGGCACTGGCCCCATATGCTGAAGTTGGCGGGTTCAAACTCGGCCTCAGCCGAACTGCAAAACAGAAAAAAAGGCATTGTGGCAGGCGCCTGTAGTCCCAGCTACTCGGGAGGCTGAGGCAAGAGGACTGCTTAAGCCCAGGAGTTGGAGGTTGCTGTGAGCTGTGTGACGCCACGGCACTCTACCGAGGGCAATAAAGTGAGACTCTGTCTCTACAAAAAAGAAAATATACCAAAAAATATAATTACTAATTCAGAGAAAATCAAAGTTATACAAAGAAACATAAGAATAATATGCTAAGGTTTTTAGTTGCAAACATTGCTTATATATAGTCATAGTAATTTTTTAAAATTACTTATATAACCAGAAATTGTGATATAAATATAGAAAAGGAAAAGAGGGGGTAAATTCCACATCTCTATGTTAGGAAATGTAGAGAAAATGTCTGAAATTTTTCAGAAATAAAGAAATAATAACATGAGCATATTATATAGAAATGAGCAGGTAAGTATCAGAAAAAATAAACATTCATGTATTCCTTTTGGGGGAGTGATACTTCATGGTTGGGATGGTGGGCTAGAGAACTGCAGTATTTCATTGTAAGCCTTATAGAACAATTTGACTGTCTCTTATGTATATACATTGCTTTAATAAAAAATTAGTTCCAAAAAACAAACAAAAAAAAAACCAATATAATGTACTGCTTTCAGTTCAGTCAGAAATCCAAAACTGATCCTACTGGGCTAAAATTAAGTTGTTAGCAGAGCAGATTCAGAAAAATCTAGTGAAAGACCTATTTTCTTGCTCTTTCCATCTTTTCATGCTGTCCACATTCCTTGGCTCATGGCCCCCTTCCTTCCTTTCTTTTTAAAAGCTACCAAAGGACTGTTGAGCCTTCCTCAAATCCCATTACCCTGCTGCTGATTCTCCTGCCTCCCTCTGGCCTCCCACTCCCACAGTTAAGGATCCACGTGATGACATTGGGCCCACTGGGATAATCTCCCCCTGTTCAGGTCAGCTGATGTAGCAACCGAAATTCCATCTGCTACATTGATTCCCCTTGTCATGTAACATAACATATCCACAAGTCTAAAATTAGGAAGTGCATGAATTTGGGAGGCCATTATTTTGCCTACTACAGAAAATTATTTGAAAGAATTATATATGTGTTTGTGGCACATGGAGCAAACTCCAGTAAGATTCATAGAAAACCCTCAATGGTTTTAAGAGAATGTGATTAATAAAAGTACTGCAGTATTTGGTTGGAAGCCTTATAGAACAATTTGACAGTCTCTTATGTATATACTCTTTGGAAGCTGAAAGTCCGAAGTGGGTAAAGGAGGTGGGGCACTGAGAGACTTCCCTTCTTTGTCTGGCATGCCTCTTTCTGCCTTCATAACCCATAAGGAAGGGAGGGAGGATACTGTGAGATGCTGTCTTTCCAACCTCCGGGTCTGACTATTTGCAAAGCTAATTCTTTTTCTTACAGATGAATCTGTGGGAGAGTTTTCTATAATTCTGTTGATCCAGCCAGGTGCCTTTACATTTGCGGAATCCTCCTTTATCCCTCTGCTTCCACCAGGGACCCTGCGCTCACTCTCTCACTGCCCCACATCCACCCCACAAAGCTGCTGCTTCAAAGATTCCTGGCTGCTGCTGGTGCAGCCTCTTTTGATATGGAGGACACTGGGGCCTTCTCAGGCCATGTGCCTCCCAGGTGTAAAGAACACACCTCAGGGTCTCTGAGTAGTTCCATAAAAAACAGTTTTAATGAAAAGGAGGTAGTATTCTACCACCCCTCATCTCCAAAGGAATCTTTTGGCTCTCTCAATACATTTTCTAATGACAGAATTTATTGGAGTACATGAAATGTGTTCTTGATCATTTCTATGTAAAACAGAAGCTAGAGGGGCAAAGAGAAGGTGGTACAAATCCATTTGGTGTCAGGCCAGTGGCTACAGGAGCTGTACCTGGTGCCCAAGTGCAGTAGGGGCTCTGTCTAGCAGCAGTTTCTAGGTCTGGGATGTGAACTGCACTTCGTGCCCAGTGCAGGGGCTGGTGGTGTCCTTACGAGAGCCAAACCTCTGGAGTAACGACTGGCCATACAGCCTCCAAACTTAGTTCTCTGGCTCTCCTGAAAATTCATGATGAAATTAAAATAGAAGGAAAACAAACATGTTTGCTACAGCTTTGTAAATCAACTAGAATCTATTTACACTGTTTGCAATGAATAACTCTTAGTAGTACAACGAGGAGGCTCCTTATTTATTTCTTTATATTTATTTATTTATTAATTTTTTGAGACAGAGGGTCACTTGGTCACCCTGGATAGAGTGCTATGATGTTACAGCTCACAGCAACCTCAAACTCTCGGGCTCAAGCAGTGCCCAGCCTTGAGGATCCTTATTTATGTGCTGTCTTCTTAGATACAGCTTTGGACAATAATTACTGGACTGGAGAAAAGGACAGATAGTCTATTTGAGACCACAGCCAGCTCACTCACCTGTTTTGATTTAAGTATTTATAAAAATAAACAAAGCACTTGGTTGTATAAATAAGATACAACGAACAAAAAGTTCTTCATTGTCCAATTCAATGGAGTTTCAAAACCGCCCCACAGGGCTGCTTCCTCACTGTGCCCGGGCTCTGATGGCTACTGTCTGACCAGCTTCCCTGGTAGATGCTTCCCATACCACCCAGGCCCCAACTCCTGCTCTGGGACACTGTGCTCTCCCCGTCTCTCCTGGCAGGGACCCTTACTGTGCTCCACCTGATCTAAGGGCTTTAGTGCTAATGTTTTCAGGAAAGGAAGGAAAGAACAAGGGAAGAGTAAATTAAAACTCATTATAGTTTTAATTTGCATTTCCATGATGGTGAGCATTTTGTGTGTATTTATTATCTATTTGCACATATTCTTTAATGGAATATCTATTTGAACCTTTTACCTATTTTTAATTGTATTTTTTTATTAATAGAGTTGTAGATGTATTTGATATATTCTGGATAGACTTACTTCTCAGATACACACTCTCAGCTTATAGGAAGGCCTATCAAATTAAGAAAATGGTCATTCCTGTTAAAAAAATTGGAAAGATTCCAATCTATGACAGAAAAATGAAGATTTAGGCAACAAACTTTAAACTGGAAAAGAATTTAGAATAATTTGGCTTGGAGATGGTTGACAGAGTCCCAACTATGGAAGGTGAGCGGCCTCCCTCTTGTGGAAACAGTTTGGGAACAAGACGTGGCTCTGAGCAAGGGCAGGAGCAGCGAGTTGATCTCCTGATGCAGCTTCTTTCCAATACTCCTCAGCCTTCCCCAAACCCTGCTGAAAGTTACAACTACTCTCAATGTGTGGGAAATAACAGAAAAAAGGCCAGGGGATAACACTGCTTCTTTCTCCAGGACCAGGTGGTGGTCACTCGGGTGATTAATGAGGGAAGACAGTTTTCCAGAAAAAATGCCAGATTCACAGGAGGGAAGTCTGCTCTTTCGAGGAACGGCAAGGCGCAAACAGCAAAGCAGAGCAGGTTAGAAGCCTGGGTTTTAGTGAAGACGAAGGCACAGCCCGCAGTGTTCTCCTTTCTAGCGAGGGAGCATTTTATGGGGTTACGGTCTGACAATAAAGCTGGTGGTGTGCAGGTGATAGTAACTCATATTGGACACAAAGAGGAAAGATAAGAGGAAAGAAGAAGAGGGCTGAGGAGGAAGAGAAGAGAGAAGAGTTTTACATCCATCCGTGTGTAACTGCTCGACCCTTCTTTGAAAGCTCTCCTCTCGTTTACGAATATTACTGTGTGTTTTCTTTCCTGTGTATTTTTCCCAAATGAATGCCAGTCTAGATATTTCAGAATGAATTATAACTTTGCCTGCAGTCAAGTCTACTACCCTGCCCTTTTCGATTTGTGAGAAACCCAGATCTATTTAGAATAGGATGACACGATCACGCCACCCTTAAGTCATTATTCTTTTTTGAAGAGGCAGTTTTTGATACAAACGAATTTGTAGAGCAAAACACAGATACTTTCATCTGCCAGATCCAATGCAGTAATTTAATAGCCAGGAGATTATTTAAATAAGTGAAGTCTGTAAAAATATCATTATAGAGCCATTAGTTTCAGCATTTACTTAGAAAGTTAACATTGACTCCGACAGAAACAAAGATCTGGGGTTCGTTTGAAAATTATTGTTCTTGTTCATGGGAAGAAGTTTTGCCTAGTGCCTTTTATAAGCAGGAAGAAAGGCAAATGCATCAATGATGATTATTAATTATTCTACAAGTATTCCATGCTTAATTTTATGTAGACATTTTTGCTTACATTTTTATTTTCTCCTAGACAATCCCTAGATGTTTAAAGAAAACATCTTGCTCCAGGACTCTCATGACTAGAATCTTTCAGACTAATTGAACCTCAGTTGAGCTTTCTCTCTTCTGAATACCACACAATACTTAGACCACACAATAGAGAATTTAATTATATGCTCTCATAGCGTCTTTTATTGTTCATATGAGTTTATCTTCCCCCAACTATTACTAAAAGGTCTGTGATGACGATTCCCAGCTCTTAACAAGACTTAAGCTATTATAAAAATTAAGTATTAGCTATATACATATGTAAATACCCATACATACATATATATTTAAATGTAGAATACTAATGCATTTGTTGAACTGTTAAAAAATAAAGAAAATTTGTCCTAGGAACTGACAAACTCAAAGTCACTTGATCTGCACATTTCCGCAGCCAACAATAACAGTAATAAGGACAGCTACCATGTCTTGAGCGCTTACTCAATGCCTTGCACTGCTTTAGTGCTCCAAATAGTTTAGTGCATTCTGTTCTCACAGCAACCCTTGAGTTGGTTATTGTTATTGTTATTTTCTTTTTTTAAACTTCATATTACTATGAGGGCACAAATGACTAGTTTACAATATTTGCGTCTGTGAGTTAGAGTCTCTGTGGTAATTGTGTCCTGCACTCACGAGGTGTGCCATATACCTTACATTGTGCCCATTAAGTGGGAGCCCCTCTCCTATTATTATTATTGTTTTTAGATATAACTACTTACCGGGTAATTTTTTTTGAAACAGAACCCCTGTAAAGTGTCATGGCATTGTAGCTCAGAGCACCCTCAAACTCTTGAGCTAAAGCCATCCCCTTCCCTCAGCCTCCTGAATAGCTGGGACTACATGTGCCCACCACAATGTGTGGCTATTTTTAGAAACAGGGTCTCGCTCTGGTCAGGCTGGTCTTAAACTCTTGAACTCAAGCAATCCACCCACGTTGGCCTCCCAGAGTCCTAAGATTACAAGCACGAGCCACCACATCTGGCCTTGCTAGGCAATTTTAAAATTAATCTATAATGACAAGTAACTGCAACATGAATTGGAATACCTTGATGTCAGTATAGAATCCTCTTTCTCTATACAGAAAGATCTTCCTAAACAGAAAGACAGAAAATGACAAGTGACCGTCACAAAGGTGCTCTAAAATCTAACACTTAATAGCAACAGGGAAAGATGCCTTGATCCCGCAACCTTGCAGTACAATAAAGTCTCACCAATCAGAGTAAAATGTTCAAAGTCCATGTCTACATTCCCTTGATTTATGTCTACATTAGAGATGGTGTTGTCATTTAATACTTATTATCAATCAATCATTTATGGAGAGTAGTTAAATAATTTAAAAAGAAGGATAAATTAGCCTATTTAATATTTAAAATCAAAAGTAACAAAGATCCATATTTTTTAAACTGTTGTAGCATAATAATAGAAGATAGTATTAAGATGCTGCTGCTAAACATCATGTGTTTTAAAAAATGTTTAGGAAAAAGTATAAACAAGTACTTATTCAGTATTCTTGCTCACATGGCAGAGAATTGAACGGCACAGAGAAGAGGAAACAAACAAGCAAATCCCTCCCAAGCTGCGCCACATTAGTCGAAAGAAAGAATCTTAAAACCAGACTGTGCAGGTTCAAATTATAGCCCCGACCCTGGCTACCTACATGACCTTGTACACGTTTCCTAACCTCTCTGGGTGCATTTCCTCACCTATACAATGAAAGTAATAATACTACCCTCTTCTTGGGGTTGCCACAGAATTAAATGTATATATTTCTAGAATAATACCCAGAACAGAGGGAACATTGCATGAGTTTAATCTATTATGTAAATTATCTTGCCTTTAAAAAATTATCTATGTTTTTATTTTGTTTAATTTAATATGCATATCAACCTCACATTATGAAAATCTCAAAGATTCTAAACTCTTTAAGCATCATATGTATTATTAGAGCTAAATTATTTCCCATAGGAACACATTCCTCTATTTATAATAGAAATGAATGAGAGGCTGCAGTCTAACATTAAACATATTCAGATTTCACTTTTTTTTAGCAACACCTTTAACAAACAACATGCATTTAATCTAGAGCAAGAAGCAATTAAGCCACTGGGGTGTCAAGTGACAGCTCCCAAATATTAAATTAAGTTGATGCCAATCCAGAAAAGTTTTCACCAGTGTGTATACAAATAATAAGAACAATGTATTGAGTTTTCATAAGGCTAAATACATTCAGTTATACAAGCATATAATTTAAAAACTAATTATATTCAGTTTACTGTGAGGTTAAATTGTTGACTTTTTAAAAATATCCTGACTCAGGCTTATGAAAGACTACAAAATTACTTGGAAATTTTAAAGATCTGAGGAATAAAAAATTGTGGGAACAAAATAAAGGGCAAGCACAATAGACAGTGTTAGGGGGAGAGTTCGGCTTCCTGCTGTCCTAGAGAGCATGGCCCAGGCAGGCCCCATCTTGGTGCTGCTCCACCTTGATATTATCCTGAGAGATTGCCTACACCTGGGGAAGAGGGATGCCCTACCAATACCAATTAGAAATTAGTGTGCCAGCTGCAAGAGAATACAGAGGACTCTAGCCCATGGGCGAAGCAGCATAAGTATAACAGTGCAGAGTGTGGAAGACGACCTAGGACAACCCAAGGCTAATTATCATGTCATTAGCTTAAATCTACATTATGATTCCCAGTCCCCCTCCACAGGCTTGCAGAGAGGCTCCACGTGGTTCCAAGGTAACCTCTTAACCACAAGAAGGGTCCAATCCAGAAAGAATAAAACAGAATCCCAGACCACGTCCAAGGCCTCTTCTTGTCATGACTATGGGGGCCCATTCGTTGTCCATGGTAAATGTATGTTTTTCTATAAACCTATACCTTGCTCTTACTCTGTAACCCTTTCTCCTTTTCAATAAATTTTGTTTCATGCTTGTCTTACTTTGGGGTGTCTGGACATTCTTTGGCCAAGGGCACCCCAAGAACTAAGGATGCAGACAGCTGTCTGAACCCCAACAAAAGGGCAATGGTTTGGTAGTCAAACAAGACTAGGTTCAAATCCTAACTTTATTCCTTACTCTTCAGTGATTTTGGATTAATAACGACTTTGATCCTTTTTTTATCACCTAAATCTAGTGTGTTAGTGACTCCCTTGGAGTTGTCATAGGGATTAGGTGAAATTATATGTCACACACTCTAACATGAACCTGTCACTGTATCTGCTTAATCGACCGAGGTTGTTATCGCTGTAGTGTTGGTTGGGTGAAAGTAAGAGTAGAGAACACAGTAGTATAAACAGCCATACCATTTTTACTATTGTTGTGGAAAAAAAGGCAAAATGTTTTATTGCTAGTCACATGCAGAATTCCAGAAACAAAACCTGCATATAACATACTTTGTCAGTAATGCACTTCTCTTTGTTGGTTAAGGCTACGGCCAATCAGCACTGCACACATGAATGCATCAGGACTTCTGATTAACTCTTTCCAAATTAAGTTCAACTCCTATCAGGAGATTAAGCTAACTCACATGTGATTAAGCTAAAACATATGCAAGGTTGGTTTCTGTTCTCAGTGCAGTTTCAAACTGTTAAACCCACACCAGCTGTTTTTATAAACCAGTAATTCTAATCATCCAGTATCACTCCTCAAGGCACATTAGATTATAGGAGGAATGTGATCAACCAACACGAATTTTGGATTTTCAGCAGATTCATTTCAATTTCTAATAAAACTCAATCCCAGCATTTTCCCTGACTACTCTTGAGTGAAGAGACTTAAAGAAAATTGAACTCAGAGAGTGTAACAGAGAAAGGCTGTATGCTGAGGACCCTAATCCATCTCCTTTTGTTTCTAGTTAAATACAACAATACTCCTCAAAATGATTGTCCTGTTATCTTTCTAAGTTAAATAACGTTAAAAAACCACCTACACCTAAATTCAAAATATCAACATGATGAAAGATCCAGGAAATACCTGGCAACTAATAAACTACTTCAGATTACTTAGGAAGAAAATAAAATTCATTCATTTAATTGGAAAAGAAAAACAATAATACATAGAGTATTATAAGACTTTATTTAAACATAATAACCATAAAACTTAAATAACACTCACTATGCTGTAAACATTGTTTGTGAAGACCTTGGGGTGTGTTAACCCATGTAAAGCACACAGTAAATGCAAGAGATAGGTGATATAACTATAATACACTTCAAAAGAGAAAACTGAAGCAAAGGAAGTCAGGTATCTTGAGATGCTATGGGGCAAAGTCAAGATTCAAATCTAAGTTTGCCGCCTTCACTGTTCACTCTTACTGCTTATTTTATAATGATTTGAAAAAAATAAAAATAGAGAATGCCACTCAGAGAGGATTTTAATATAAAAGTTATCCAAATGATTACAAGTCTCATTTTTTGTGTATTGACAAAGTAGCTAAAAATATCACAAGGTTATGAGTCTCACCAACAGATTTTGCCAATAAAAGCATTCTTTAATAATTTGAATCCATCTTCTTAAAATTTCAACTTTTTTTCTCATTCCTTCTCTTCCTTTCACTCTCTTCTTTCCTGTCTTTCTAAAAGGGGGTCTTTCGGCTCAACGGGCTAAGGCACCAGCCATGTACACCTGAGCTGGCGGGTTTGAATCCAGCCCGGGGCCACCAAACAACAATGATGGCTGCAGCCAAAAAATGGCCAGGCATTGTAGCAGGCACCTGTACGCCCAGCTACTTGGGAGGCGGAGGCAGGAGACTCACTTGATCCCAGGAATTGGAGGTTGCTGTGAGCTGTGATGCCACTGCACTCTAACCAGGGTGACAGTTTGAGGCTCTGTCTCAAAAAAAAAGGGGGGGGGTCTTTCGAATTTCTTCTGTATTCTTACTCTTAATTAACTTTTTGCATTTGCTGATTTTCAATTATTATTGATATATTTGTTATGCTATTTTCTTCTGGAAATATGATTTTCCTTTTTTTTGTTTTGAAACAGCATTTTACTTTGTCACCCTCTGTAGAGTGCTTTAGTGTCATAGCTCACAGCAAACTCAAATTCTTGGGCTCAAGCAATCCTCAAGTTGCCTCAACTTCCTGAGTGGCTAGGACTATAGGTGCCCACAACACCCAGATAATTTTTAAAGACAGGTTCTCACTCTTGCTCACTCCTAAATTCAAGCAATCCACCTGCCTTGGCCTCCCAGAGTGTTAGGATTACAGGGGTGAGCCGCCACACCCAGCCTTGGAAATTTTATCATTTGACTCAGTTTATTATCCCTCCCTCTTAATAACTGTTTAGGTCATAGAAAAAGTACAGATATTGAAAGGAGAAAGGATCCTCAATTTGCTTCTTAATCACTTCTAGACTTAAAATTACTCCAATCCTTACTCCATCCCAAGTAATGCTTCTAATTAGAGCTTCATCTAGATTTTAAAGTGCAATATAGGAAAAAAGAAATATATTCTGTATTTACATTGTTACCTACAATTGTGGCCAGAATATTTGAAAATATCTGGCTAATATATGTATCTGATTCAGGTTAAAAAATACTCTGATTAAATATATAAAATATTCAAGGGAAAATGAATGAAAGGAAGTTTTCAATCCAAAATAAGGAGCCATATCTCTATTATGTAGATCACTTGAGGATGGATGTGCCTAAGTGAGGAAACACCAGATAGTCCCTCATAATACAAAGTGACAATGTGCAAAAGCTTGGACTGATTTTCATCTGTTAAATTCAATGTTGCACATAATGGTCTTTCCAGGTAAATCAGCAGAGGGGCCTAAAATTGCATAAATTTGGTCACCAAGTTGTAAATGTGCCAGAGTAGCTGTTTTTTAGGTATCTGAGTTGACCCAAAAGCTGAATGCTCACTTGTGTTAGTAAGTAATAAAATACTCATGGCTGGACTTCATTCTGGCTAGGTGCCAAACTAATGATCTATTACCTGATATCATCTAGGAGTTCTCTTTGAGTACTTCTGATGCAAGCAGGTAAAATATTTAATCCTTTCCCCAAATACATTAATCTATAATCAGGCTAGATAAAAGTAAAACTGATAGTAATAACCTCAATTTTAAAGCAAGTTACCATGTAAGTTCACAGATGTGAGTCTTGAGGCATTGCTAGTGTCTATGGGGGACACTGATTCTGTCATTTCTTATACTGGAAAGCAACCTGTGGACGGGAGAAAACAATACAATAAGGTTAATGGATTCGTTAATGCGATCATGGACAGAAGAAGAAAACAAGTTTTAGGTTGTGTTCTACCTTTATTATAGAAAAAAATGATTCATGATTTCATAATTGGCATTGAGGGAAGCAGGAAGAGCTTTGAATCATGTGGCTTATCATATTGCTTTTTCAATCTTCATGCCTCTAGGTAGCTGTTTCTTGTTATATCATCCTGAATACCTACTATGTTTAACCATTATCAAAGTTGGATGGTAAAAATTGGTATAACTAGAAATTATGAGATGGATAAGTATTTGTTACAAATATCAGTCATGCCAAAGGAAGAAATTCTAAAGAGATCCAAACAGGCCTGTTTATTCATTTGCTTATTGCATATTACTGAACAAATAAGAGCACTATCTCTTTCTAAATTTAGAGGAAAACATGAGAACTAGACATATACTGTAAGTTACATCATTAAACTTCTAAAACGAGACTTCAATGGAGTATCTGTGGCCCTTAGATTAGACTAAATAACCCTGAACCCATCAATAAGATTTTTCTGTTGCTGTGCCAGTTCCAGCTCCTTGTGGAATATATGAAGGGCCTGTACCCCAAGCATGATCACATCATCCTGAATTTAGCGTCCTAATTTATTTTAAATACAACATATTTTATATTGCTTCTATTATGCAAATACCACTTGGTTGCTTACCCTTTAATTTATTTTTTAATCCCTTAAATAGGTATTAATTTAATCCTAAACACCTAGCAACATTACACAATACTACATAACTCCACTTGCAAGTAATCCTGAAATGACTCAGTTGAACTGCTTACTTAAATAATAAAAGCAGATTAATAGGCATTTTAAGAGGTTGATAAAAAGATAACAACCTCACAAAAGGACACCAATGTAACTACTACTTAACTACGTGATATCTAAGGATGGAAAATAAAATTTAAATTTGACTTTCCTTTAGTTTTATGAATTTGTGTCATTTTCAAGACAGTTTTTATCTTCACAAATTTTCTTTTAGAATGGCAGTAAGATAAGAGTGCATATTATCTAAGAAAATAAGTAAATCCTAGTTAGCCACCTTTGAAATAAGTTGAAATATGTCATTTACCTTGAAAGTTAAATTTAATTTAATAAATATATATGAGGCACCACTGCAGACACATGGTATGAAGGTGACAATAGAAGATGGCTTATGAGAGAAAAAGGAGCAATAAGGCCACTCTTTAAAAACAATACAAAATCATGTACATTCATGATTATGTTTTGGGATTTGAACTTTGGTTGCAATTTAATTCATTATACCAGCTTTCATCGTGTGCCTCCTCTTCTTCAGACACAATGCTGGGCCCTGGACCTACGATGGTCAATGGAATCAGGAATGGTGAACTACACAAGAAAATTTAGGTCAGCACTTACTAGAAAAATGACATAAGAAACATTTAAAAGTAAACATAAGAGAGTTGGAGTCAGGAAAGAAGAAATATCTGGTTAGGGGGATCAGCCTTTCCCAGAGAAGGAAGCATTTAAATTGGGACTTGAAAGATGGTTAAGATCTCAACAGACAATTAGAGAGAGACATGCTTTCTCAGGAAAAAGTTATAATTAACAAATATATGCAGAGGCAGAGGAGGCAAGCAACCAGGTGCAGGAGGAATTTTCTAGCTGTGGTGTTATGGGATATAGGCCTCTACTGACCCTGGTATCCCTCAGTTGAGATTACAGGTTGAGTGACTTCTATGCAATAATTAGAGAATTTGGGATGGTCCTTTATTTCTACTTGGTAATTTATTTCCTCAGTTAATTTTTTCATCTTCACAAACATATTAGCAGGGACCAATTCCATTCTTGCCCTGCTCCAATCCATTTTCTAGGCAGCAGCAACCAGAGATCTTTTCTAAATGCAAATATAAACATCTCACTCTTCCTCTTAAAATCTATCAATCTTTCCTTATTTTGTAGCTCTTGCAATAAAATATAACCAAAAAAGGGGGGGGGTTCATCTGACTTAGAGCCTCAGAGAAAGTTCTTCCCTCTATCTAAAAAGAACTTCTACTATATTTGCCTCACTTGTTATTCATATATACAATTTACCATCAGCAGTATCAGCTAAATGTCAATTTCTCAATATGTCTTTCTGATGTATTTAATCCAAATGAGATTTCCTTTTTCTTTTCTCTCATGAGACCCTATTCTTTCCTTCCACTACTTACCACAATCTGGAATTGTATATTCACTTCCCTATTTACTCACATGGTAACTCACTACTGGTTCCCACCTCTGCTGCCAGCGAGACCAGGCGTTAGAGAACTCCTGGTCTATTCACCACTGGAGAACCAGTGTCTAACACAGTCTCTGTTGGAGAGGTGGCACACAGCAGACATTAGCAGACTGTGTTAATTTAAAACTGAAATTAGCATCCTGAAACAGAATCATGTTTCTTTTTAAAGAGAGGCTTATGATGATTGTTGTCATTAAAATTTAATTCAGGATTATAATTTATAATTAAGAGGAGAAAAAAATTTTTTATATCAGCATCATCACTCAAGCATTTAATTTCTTAAGGAGATATCAATTTAAGACTCTTCCTACTGACCACTTGTATGTCTATGCTGGGATTTGGAAGAATTTACACCCGCTTCATGTTTCTACATGGTACATTTTCCTTCATTCCTTTTAAAGAGAGAAGACCAAAATGCCACCACAATACTTGGTTTTTAAAATTCCAGATCAATATGCGGGTATGTAGGATTAGATTGCAGTTGAGTCCTTCACCTAAGAAGAGTACATATGCCCTACATTGTACCCTTCAGGTGGGAAAAGATATTTCTTGATTATCAAATTTTCTGTCAAAGTAAATCTTACTTGTGGATTTAATTAATGATGACACTTTGTCCATAGTTAGCTTTACTTTCCCAGGAATCCAGACATCCTACAGGAAGTCTTTATAGTCATAACAGTACATTTCCTTCTTCATTCCAGGAAAGCTATAAAAAAAAAAAAACACCCATGTGCAAGACAAACAAACAAGCAAAAAGCCAACTACAGCATTATAAAAGCTGACCTTTCCCTTGGTGCCTAGACTTACAACCACAGAATACGGCTACAGCCATAGAGGCCACCATGGGATAAAGATGAAAGTAGAGTGGGTGGGGTAAATGCTAAAATTCTATTTCACGCAATCCCAAGTGATATCGAATTACAGAAACTGAACAGCTGGACAGGAAGATAGCTAGAAATTACATAGTATGGTAGGCTGAATTATCCAAAAATGTCAGCAAAAATATCCCCTAGCTCACATTTTTAAGATGACCTTTGTTCCAATGAAAAGGTGGAGGTCTATGACTCAGCCCCTGAAATGTGGGTGGGTTTATGACTCACTTGGACACAGCAGAAGCTGCCTTCATAGGCTAAGTCGCAAAGGGCCGCCCATGTAACTTCTACCTTGTTAGCTGGAGTACTTGTGCTTGGAGTCCTGAGCCTTCATGTATCCTGAGGCTACCCTGCTATCAGTAAGCCAAGACACGTGATAAGGCCAAGTATAGGCTCCCTGTTTGGCAGTCTTGGTTTTTGAGTCTTCCCTGCCCAAGAATCAGATATTTGATTGAAACAGATATAGCTTGATTTAGTAAATCTCAATCAATAAATATTGCTAAAAATATATGTACAAAGAAACATTTTAAAGTGTAAGTTTAAGGAGTACAGCAGAGAAATTGGCAAGGCCAAAGAAATGATTTCTGTTTAGCTATTTCATTAGCTTTGGATGTATGATTCTTACATTTATCAGTTTATTAAACCTACAAGTCAGATTTACCAATTGATTCTTATTCTCACATCTCTTCCTAGTACATTGAGAGAATGAAAAACTATTCATCTAGTCATAGAAGTAATGTTTCAGCATCACTGTGGTGAATAGATAATTCTAAAAACTCTCCCTGTTTATACCTGAGGACGTTTTCCCTTGAGTCTCATCTTCTAGGCTACAAGACACCTGTTCAGATCTCACTCATGAGTGGAAAATCACAATGCCTTCAACAAAAAAGCCGAGCTCAGCAGTCCATAAAACAGGAGATTTATTAGGATAGAGCGGAGCAGCTTCCTAGGAAGACATGATAGGAGTTATAATGTTTCTCAAAGAACTTTATTCTGGCAAGAATAGTAGTATCTAAAATTGATTTTCATATATAATTTCTGTTCCTTTGACTTTTAGTCATGGTAGTTTTTAATTCCTCTAGGGTGCATAAGTTATAACAATGCTGGTGGCACATGAGACTCTCGTCCTTTGGAATACTATTTAATAGAAGAGGAAAATATTATGAACACTGATATAAACACAGTATATAAAGATAATGGAGAAATAACTTTTCTAAAGGCTAAAAAAAGAGGTGATTAATATCCAAAAAAGCTTTAGTCAAGTAGGAAGATCACAAAATGAGATTTAATGGACAAGATCCTATGGCAGACTGAGCAGGAAGAAGAAGACTGGCAGAGATAACTTGCTGTTCTCTAAGATCTGATGTGTCCTTTTCGTAGTTATAGAAATCCCAGGCTCAGCTGGATTTGTGGTTACATGGAATAAAGACCATGCTTCCCAGACTCCCTTGCAGCTAGGAGTGGATCTGTGGTTAAGTTTAGCTAACAGGATGTAAATGAAAGTGAATTGAATTTTCTGCAACATCATTAGTGACATTCAATAAGAGAGGCTGGCCTTTCCTCAGTCTTTACCACATTTGTGGGCTGGAATGTTGACAAGATGGCAGCAGCAAGGACAGTCCTCTTCAATCATGAGAAACTATGGGCTGAGGGTGGTGGAGCCTGTTCCCTGACACCATGTAGGGCCATCCTCACTGGAAGTGTATATCCTCAGATTTCACATCCAAGAGAGAGAAATGGACACCTGTTCTATCGATTCTCCACTTTGGAATTTTCTACCAATTGAAATAGCACCTACTCATAACAGATGTATAACTTAATGGAAAAATCAACTACTTAATAGAAAATCAAAACTATGGATACCAGAATATATTTCCAAAGGAGTGATTGTATAATGAGTTAGAAGCTTATTATCCCTCAGGACCATGCAAAAAGTTTTCAATTGAAGACCAGGGACATGGGGAAAATATTTAAGAGCAACCCTGAAGGAGCCTATCAATGCAGATATTTATTTTCAAGAAAAGGCTACAAGGTCAGAAAAGAAAAATAAGAATCATTTACATGAAATAACTTCAGCCTACCAAATTGAACTGAAAACCCCTGCAAGTCAAAGTTACAATGAAATTAAATGTAGCTTCTAGCCATTTCCTCTTAGCCCACAAAACTGCTATAATTGAGTTGTAGAATAAGCCAGTAAAACATCTAGCATGACACACCATTTTCTATAATATCAGTCTGCACAATGATAAAATAATTAAATTACAGTATTACTAACAAACCTAATTTCCTGGAAATTTAACTTATTTTTTTCCAACTGGCAAAACCCAAAATAAACATGTAAAAGTGGACATTAATTAGCAATTTGATTTAATAAATTGGTTTTTCTTCCAAACATAATTAATTTTTAGAAATTTCTGTTACCATTATTAAGCCATTGATCTGATCTTCCAAGTAATTCTATAAAATACAGAACATATTCCTCACATAATCTTTTTAGTCTTTGCATTGCTTGCTTTTAAAGTTACATTAATCCTCCAGACTGGTATTTTAAACTTCTCAGAAGGTGCATATTTTTTTTCTTTAATTTCTATCTATAGCTTTCTACAAAGCATTTTACAGGTAGTCAGGAACTTCTTGTCCAATAATATTTTATGTTATAATTTTATGTTCAGGAAAGGTAAATAAAGAAAATTTCAGAGACTTTTCAGGTGTGAGCACTGTTCTGGAAAACCATAGAGCAAGGCTAGAGATGATTATGGTCTTCACACATCCCACTTTTGTGACTAAGACAGTGGTAAATTTCACTTAGTTCCCCAGAATCAATGAAAATAGATGTTGAAAACATGTCCATAGAAGAAACCTTGCTGGAGGTATTTGATTAAAATATCCTTATCTTAATATGAAGACTGGTATTAAAATATGTTTGGCCTAATTTTTCCAAAAGAGGATAGGACAATACAATAAAAGAAATACACAAACTCCATGAAGTTCAATTCTTTATATATTCATTGATATAACGTGTCCTATCTGGAATACGGCATCATCATTTTTTTTTTCTTTAGCCAGAGTCTCACTTGGTCGACCTCTGTAGGGTGCAATGCCATCATAGCTCACAGCAACCTCAAAGACTTGGGCTCAAGTGATTCTCTTGCCTCAGGCTCCTGAGTAGCTGGGACTACAGGCATCCATAATGCTTGGCTATTTTTAGAGACAGGGGTCTCACTCTTGCTCAGGTTGAACTCCTGACCACAAGCAATCTGCCAGCCTCAGCCTCCCAGGCTGATAGGATTACAGGCATGAGCCAACTTGCCCAGCCTTTCAAATCACTCTTGATTAAGAGTTGTCAATAATAGGTTCAGCGCCCATAGCAGAGTGGTTATGGTGTTGGCCACATACCCCGAGGCTGGCAAGTTTGAACCCAGCCCGGGCCAGCTAAGCAACAATGTCAACTGGAACAGAAAAATAGCCAGGCATTGTGGTGGGCACTGTAGTCCCAGCTACTTGGGAGGCTGAGGCAAGAGAATCACTTAAGCCCAAGAGTTTGAGATTGCTGTGAGCTATGACACCATAGCAGTCTACCGAGGATGATATAGTGAGACTGTCTCAAAAAAAAAAGTTGTCAATAATAGTTTAATTAAGAATCCTCCAGAAGTTTATCAGTCAGTCCTTGTTTAACATGACCTTTCAATGTCCCCTACTTCCAGAAAAATATCTCTTCACTCTTAGTTGGCCTCCATAGCCCTATTTTCTCTTGGTTTTCCTCTTATCTTTATCTTCCTCTTCTGGTCTGCTTTACAGTCCTTCTCTTGTAATAGTCCCTCAAGTGTTAATTTTCCCCAGTGTCTCCATCATGGTATGTTCTCACATTACACATTCTGTAGTTCAAGTACACTCATTTGTTAAAAATTCCCAATTCTGTAATATTATAAGTCTCAGAACTTCCTCCCAAGTTGCATGGCTTTGAAACCTGCAGTGTTCTGGATTTTGTCACCTGCCCATCCCCAGAGAACCAAACGTGGGTAAACCGGACTTCTCTTATTTCCTAAATCTCTTCCTTTCCTCCTTTTATCCTTGTCCAGCCACAAATCATATTCACACCACATGCTAAATATCCTCTGGGTCCCATTGCCATTCCATTGACCCCTGTTCAACAACCAGCTGGACCATTGCAAAACTCAAGAGAAAAAAACAAACAGAACTTTGTAAATGGTCTCCCTGCTTTTAATTTTATCTGATTTCCATTGTACAACTGCTGATGTGATTCTTTTAAAATATGTAACACAGCCATGTTTCTAGTTCACCTCTTACCGGCTCTTCTTCTCTCATAGATCCATACCCACATCCTGCACCGGGTACAGGGAGCATCCATGCTCGGACAGCCTTCGTTTCTGGGCTCCTTTACCACTCTCCACACACATACTCACACTTCTCTGCCCTTGAACTCTATGTTCACTTTGTGCATTACCTGCTTTCTTTCCTCTGTGCCTTTTTACATACATACATGCTGATCTCACAGACTGAAAAATTCTCCACTTCTTTTTCTCTTAAAGGAGAAAATTCCTCCTTTAAGAATCACTCAAATATTTCTCCCATGGCTATGTCCTACCTCTTTGCTTGAACAATATTAGATATCCACCCATTTTTCCAGTTCCTTGGCATTTTGTCCATATTTCCATTATAGTAATTTACACCATTGTTTATAAGCATTTCTTTGCATACACATTATTCTTTTCCTCGGAAAGGAATTATGCCTTATTCGCTTTTTTTAAATGACAAACACCAGACCCAGTATCTACTGCTCAAAACATGTTTGTTTTATTAATATCAAGCACATAAAGATATGCAGATGAAAGACATATAGTTCCTGATTTCAAAAAAATAACCTTAAACTCTAAAGATTCATCCTGGAAAAAAATATAAAATAGATTTGCTTTTATCCCAACAGAGAGTACAACTAAAAAGAGTACAAAGAAGGAAATTTTTGCTTAATGAAATAATGAACTCACTAATATTTATCGAACTCGTTAATATTATCCAACTGGCAAACAGGAAGCATGAGATGCTAGCGAGCTTCCATTACTAAATTAGGCTGAAATAAGCTGGTTTAATGTGTTCAACCAGCAGGTGGGCTATACTCAGTACTTGCATTAGAAAAAGATTTAGACTTCTGGTGCCATTTTCTAACAAAGCAGACTAATGATTCTGAAATAATCTTTCAAGTAAATAAGATTGTTTAGTGTATCTGCCTCAGCTCTCACTTTTACAATATCAAGTTTGAATTAATTATAGTGTATTTATAATGAAAGTTCACTGAAATTTTATAATTCTACAATATTCTGGGAATGCACAACTAGAGACATTATTTTGGGCTTATTGGTGGGAAACAGTAACTAATAACCCCTTCCCTCTACCTGAGACTGGACACTTACTTAGTAAAGATGGACCTAAGAGTCAGATAAATGGAGATCAAATATCACCTTTGTTATCAATAAGATGAACAGCTTTATGACTGATAAAGCCACATTCTTCTAAGGGCCTAATATTAGAATACTTTCTACATTGAAAATACTGCCGTAGTTTGTTTTGTGCTGCCATCGCAGGATACCAGGTAATGTATAAAAAAACAGAAATTTATTTCTCACAGTACTGGTAACTGGTAAGTCCAAGATCAAGGCAGCAGCCTTTGATGAGGGCCTCTTTGCTATGTCCTCACCTGACAGATGGTGGAAAGGCAAGACAGAGACAAACTCTAGATCTCATGTGTCAGAAGAGCTGAAGGCAGAGAACCTACTCCCTCAAGCCCCTTTTATAGCAGCATCAGTCATTCAACTAAACACCTCCCATTAGGCCCCACTCTGTTCAATTGAAGATTAAATTTCCAACACACGGATTTTGGGAGGACACATTTGAGCTGTAGAACCCTCATTTAAAGATCCTCTGTTGAGCCTGCCAGAAGGTAAAGAGCAGAGCCAAAAAATATCAGGAGGGGCCGGGCACTGTGGCTCACACCTGTAATCCTAGCACTCTGAGAGGCCAAGGCAGGAGAACCCCTAGAGCTCAGGGAGGATCCCTTCAGCTCAGAAGTTTGACACCAGCCTAAGTAAGAGCAAAACCCCATCTCTACTAAAAACAAACAAATAAAAAGAAAGAAATACTGGAGAGGACCCAGAACATAGACCCAACTGTGCTTTCTTTCTTCCCTAATTTAAGGAGTCATTGGAGGGAGAGTCAGTTCAAGAAGATAGAAATGCTTTTCTTATAAATTCTTCTGGAGACTTAAGAAGGATTTTTCCATCTCTCTGTGGACACATGAAAAATAAGGGAAAAGGAATTCTCATAGACTCTTAAGAGCAATATCATCTTTCGGTTGCCTCTTTGTCTACAGTTGGCTTTACATATTAGAAAACACAATCTCACCTCTTTGATATTTTGAAAGATTAAGAAAGTTAGCCACTATATGAAAGATTAACCTGTTTCTTTAGAAAAACTGGCTTTACTATTAATTTTGCACTTGTGCATTCAAAAAACATGAATTAAATGCCTATCACATCCCTTGTTCTTTTGTGCCTGTGGTCAAAGAAAATAAACCACCATCTGTGTCATTAAAGAGCTTTAGCTGAAGAAATAGCTGACTGTCTAATAAATAATAATAATAATAATAAAATGTATGCACAGGACGTTAAGAGACCAGGAACATTATACCGGATGTGAAGCAGCAATTAACTACTGGAAGAAAGAAAGAGAAACGTGAAGATGAAAATAACAAATGAGGTGGGGTCCTGATGAGGTGGGGTCCTGATGTAAGCTTTGAAAGATGAATAGGAGTCTGCTAGGAGGGAATGTGTGGAAACAAAAATATCCCTTGAAAAAGGATGCCAATGGGCAAAGGCAAAAACATCTGAATCTGAAAAAAATCATTACAATAAGAGCATGGCACACATTTGATACATGTAAAATATTTTCAAAAGTATCTTAAATCTTATTAAAGCAAGGAGACTTTTACATAGTTTAATATAATCACAAGGATCTATAGGTAAGGCATTTTGAACTAGTTAATAACCAAATGATTCAGGGAATTATTCATTAACCATTAACAAATACCCCCTGCATACCTCATCTTTGGTTGATTTCCACCAGTAATATCTCAGAATCTTGGCACTTGAAAAATAAGTTCAAGCATTTATGTCTACCAAATAAGAACCAAAAATATTTTGCTTCTGGGTCATTAAAATTTTTAGAATAATAAGCCATTCCCTCGCAGCTTCTCTGTGGGTAGAATGCCATTCAGGAATGTGTTTCGTATCTGAATTCATGGGGGAAATAAAGTGGGGCTCTTATTGCGGAAATCCATTTCCTCCAAAAGGGCAAGGTATGACAAAGACTGTGTTTCCAACTTAATGTAAATTTCACAACATCAGCAGTCGTGCAAACTGTCAAATAGAAAGGTTCCCACAGCCCTCCACCAAACACAAAGGCTCAGTGGGGCAAGATTACACTGATCGACCTCAGTGGAGGCACATCCTCCACGTAACTCCTGAGATCTACGCGGGTGAATGTATTTCTATCTCTTGAAGTCTTTATCTGTATGAAATGCGTTCTTCCAGGATGGTTTAAATGCTGAAAGGCATTTGGGGTTTCATTTGCTTTTTTCCCTTTCCTCTCCTTCTCTTCACAGATAGGGCCCCAGTGATCGAAAAGCCTGACCTGAAAATCTGACAGTTAAACTTATCTAGGACTATCTCTAAGTACAAGGTCGACATTATCTCAGCCTACATCCTGTGTAATTACAGTATTTTGGCTGGCATTGCTGAACAGGGGCTGAAATCCATCAGGTTCTAGTTAATCTGCTCTGAGTAATCACAGCTGGTTGGCCGGAAGAAAATGATTACGAAATAAAGTTGTTGTGTCTCAATAATAAAGATTGCTGATATTCAGGGCAAGCACTACGAAGGTTAGCCTTTCTCTACATATGAAAGCTCTATATAATGGAGGAAAAAGGAACTGTTTCTGAAAAGTTTTCATTATTTCTGATTTTATCTCCTCCATTCTTTTCACTCCTGCTAAATTGTCCCCCACCCCAGTCCTGACTTTAATTACACTTCACTGAAACACATATACTAAACCTCTGGATGTTTTCCAACACATCAAACTAGCAATTTAATGGACATGAGATCACCTTCCTTGTTTTTCATTAGTCTTTTCTTGTTTTATTAAGAATCCTTTTATCGGGTTTATATTGAGGCTATGAGTTATTCACACTACAGAGAATGATGGTGAATTTACAAGCGATATTAGATAGCACATCAAATGATGTGTGTCATGGCTCAAGCTGTATGTTCAGAAATTAAAACAGACTTACAGGCTTGGGCAGAACTCCCCATCTCTATCTCTGCAAAATGAACAACTCAGCATATTCCCAATCCAGCCATTTTAACCCCTTCATATAATGAGATGATCATACAAAGATTTGTCTGGCAATCGTGAAAAGGAACAGGTATAACAGTGCAGATCACAGATTCAAGAGCCCACAGCTATGTGACCTTGGGGAAATCACTTACCCTTTCTATGCCTCAGTTTTTTCAACTTCAAAATGAAAATGATAACAACAGTGGCTGCCCCATGTGCACATCATGAGGATTAACAGAGAACATATCCAAAATACCTAGAACTGTTCTAGGCATTTAAAGAGCATAGCAAGTGTTCACTGTGGTGTAGAAACAGCTAAACTGGAAGCAGGGTTGGCAGGATGGTGGTGATGATGGGGAGTCAGTAGGTATAGCCTGCAAGATCTTAAGCTCTAAATGCTTGCATTCTATACTTGACTCCAGGCTATTAACATTTACCCAGAGTCTCATAAATAAAATGAACTATGGTTAAACTCATCACCATTAATGTGTCTACTCATGAGAAAACAAGAATGCACATAAAAACAGCAGCCCGTGGATTTTGTCTGGCAGGGTAGGATAAGAGCAAGAGAGGACAGAAGCCAGAAGGTGGTGCTGCTAGACATGCTGGCTCCCAGGCCTTTCCTCAGTCTGCTGTTGTTCTTGCCCTCACAGTCCATGATGGGATGACTGTGGAGGCTCCTCCCACAGAGAAACTCATTTTAGTTTGAGTTTCCAAGCATGCTTCGGCATTCATGCCTTGGCTATTGCACTGACTCTTCTTTCTTCATAATTACATCCCGAATGTAAATGCATCTAGCAACGATCCTTAATTACATCCTCTTAATTACATACCTGCTGCAGACGCATGCCAACTCCCCTGTGTCATCACTTAAATCCACTGGTTAATACGAAGCAAAACAAACACATACAACACACAAGAAAACCATCAGTGGGAGCTTTGGGATCAAAAGATGAGCTGAGGAATGTTTATTTTTAGTAATTTCTCTTCATTGGTGGTTATATGTAAAATTTTAGAAATTGCTTCTTGATCATTTTATATCTCTGTTTCATTTTTACGAATCTTATCTGAATATCTAAAAGATAGTGCAGGAAAAAGTTTCAGGACAGATTCCAGATGTCCATTCATTGTCTGGTTCTAAGATTTCAAGACATCATACACGCATGTATTTATCTTCATTGTTCTTACAATATCTTCCTTTATTTTAGCTGACTACAATATATAAAAGCCCAAACATGTCAAAACATATAGATCTTCTTTAAATACAAAAAAAATCAACAATCTATTTGAGTCATTATGATGTATTTTACAATCGAAAGTGAAATTCTGCCAAAATAAATCAACATCGCTTTTACCAGTGTCAAGAACACTTAGTCAGATGTCCTATAGAAATCAAATTTAAGATTGAATGTACATTTTTTTTGGAAGATAGCAACCATCCAATTGATAGAAAAACTATTTTTTTAATTAAAGCTTGATTCTTTGGAGAGTAAACTACCTGTATTTGGGCCACTGAGAAGAAGCTATTTTCCAGGCATCATCTCTCGTTTGAGGAATGTACGTATAATGGGCAGATTTTAAGATCATCTTTTGTTCCTGAATTCTATCTGCAGATGCAAGGAAGAGATTAAATTTTATGGACTTAAACTTTAGAAAAGTAGTAAAAAGTCAAACTATTTTAAACATATCATGAAAATAGGACCTTCATAAGATCCTCACTTTCTGGGGAAATGATTGTTTTGGTTTTTAGCAGTGGTCTGGGGTCTTTTATGTTTTCTTAAAAATAATTTTCAGCAGTGCTTGTGTCTCCATTCCTATAGTGAGCTTCCTAACATCTGTTTTCGATTTTATTTTTTAATTTCCACTTACGACCTTTGGCCTATTCTCTTTGTTTGGAGAAAAACAGGAATTAAAGTTGACGTTATCTCTATGCCTTCTCCAAAGTGCATAAATTCACATTTTCAGCCTGGGTTGTATCTCAGCACAGGCTTTCCAACCGCAAAATATACTCATCTGTTGTTTGGGAGGAAGTTTCATAATGTTCAAAAGAGAGAACTGCAACCCCAGATATCGGGGTCCTAGGGTGCAGCCAGGACCGGGGGCAACAGCATATTTGTTCTAGATCTGTGGCCACTGTGGAAAATTGCTCTGGCCTAGTCCAGTGTTCTAGAAAATCCTAGAATCATGACACCACATGAAGTTCTTTTTATAATTATAGCACTTAGTCTCTCACACGGGATGGAAATCTCTGACACTAATCTAAGATGAAAATCATATTGTCCATGTTCTTAAGAAACATTAGGTAAATGACCGAAGTGAGCAGTAGTGAATGTTTTGTTGTATTGGTAATGTTATGGAGCTTTGGGAGACTGCAAAATACCTTGCAAATCCAAAATGAGGTGAGACTCTCTGCGTTAATTAACACTTTCTACCTTCTAACTATGGGACCAGTTGTCCTCCTGACTGGGACTCCGGATCTGCAGAAGTTCCTAGAAGGGTCCAGTCCTTCAGAAGCTACGGGAGACATGAGGAATGGCTGGGAATGACTAACATCACAGGGATTACAGAGGAAGACGAGTCCCACGAAAGACCGGCCAACAAACTGCCTGCTTCAGCGGCTGGAGAACACTCCAAACTCTGAGGAGACATCCAGACAGCTTAGAGTTTCTCCGCTTGGTTTAGAATTGACCAAGACTTGTATTACAATTTTAAAGCGTTTCTTCGATTTTTGTAGCAAATATGATCCATTAAGATGAGCTGGGAGGAATACACCCCAAGAGGCCTCCCTCAGCTTCCTCGTGGTGTGTGGCATTAGAGTTTTTGAAGGCAGAAAAGTCGTTAAGAATCCCGGTTCTTCAGTGTCCAATTTAGTAAAGGTAATAATCCTAACTGAGGATTTACACAAACTCCAGAAAAACAGAATGCCCTGACAAGTAGAAACCACAGATAATGAGATCAGTAATTATTACAGAGAGAGAATTATCCTCTTGCCTGAGACAGACCATTGCAGGTGGAGGAACCCGCTCCCTATTCATCCCAACTGCATCTCAACCGTAAAGCCCTTCACTCGAGGTGGAATTAACAAAAATCACAGCTTTTCTACCTTCACCAGCATTAGCAACTACTTTACAAGTTTTGTTTAAAGAGTGAATTACTTCCTGTTTATCTAGACAACATGTTTTTACACACACTGTGCTATATACTTCAATATCAAGCAACGTATTTCTCTGGAAAGAGTACTATCTAACAGGATAGAATACAGAACTTTCCAGGAAGACAAAGGTGAGCCTAAAACAAAAGGATGGCTCTTATAATTTTTTCATTTCTATAAGTCTAGAATAATTATTATTATCCACTTATAACATTGCCTGGGGCTTTCAATCTTTTTCTAAATGTTTTTCCAGCGTTCTTTGAAGTAATAATTTTTTAGAAATCTGTTAACATTTTTCTATTTCTCAAAGAATAATGAGAAAGTAACAATTATTTTCCTTGCGATAGAGAAGGAAAATAAGTCAGTAACCTTAACAAAGAGTAGGTATTTCTGCTCACCACCGCACTTAAAAACTAGAAATTTATTTTTGGTTGCCTGTGTGGTTTTTTTATTATGTGTTGTAAGAGTAAACGTCAACATTATAACAGATGATCTTTTCTTGACACCAGAACTGTGAAATATGAGGTACAAATTGTGTAACCTGGCTAGCCATTTGGACAAATCTTTATTTAAATACGACTAACCACATTTTTGTATTCTATACCTATGACCCTTCACTCTTCCCTTCCAAGTTTCTTTGTCTCTTTTTGAATATGTCTTATCCTCTGCTGCAACGCTTGTATATCAGGTACTTATTCTCGCTTTCTTTAAAATAGAAAGAATTAGTCCAGACACAGTACAGGCACACGTTCATTGTTTGTTTCCTCTTTAATAAAGTAAATGTTCAAAGACAATTCCAAAGGAATCACTGAGGGATTAATTCTCTAAACATCTATGGCACTATTCTTTTTTTTTTATTTTATTGAATCATAGTTGTGTACATTAGTTCAACCATGGGGTACAGTGTGGGGACTTCACATGCAATCTGAGATATTTTATCAACCTGATTGACATACCATTCATGATATTTTCTTGTTTACTATATGAAAACATTTTTGCTCCTGATTTTTTCTCGTGACCCTTCGAATATGTACCACACATGTGATCTCACCCTTTGTCCCATCTCCACCC